>JAVTVY010055687.1:0-290492 GCA_036873755.1 Hanleya hanleyi | reverse complement strand
GAAATCTAAACATCAAACAATTATTACATGATTATATTCACCAAGAGGTTCATTAACACCATTCTAACTCGCACAATGATGAATGTCCCATCAATTTACACGCGAAATGGAAAAAAAAATCCCTTGTTGATGGGCGAATTTCGCGAATGATTTGCAGATCATGCTTGCTCGTGCTGTCCGTTCACACGATGCAGCTGTGTGAACTCGACTCAATGCGCCGTGAATGAATCAATCGTCGCTCAGCATGTACGACTGCGTCACAAGAACGGGACGCCACCATATTGTGGCCAGTGAAGGAAAGAGATCACAACAAATAAATTAATATTATCGTGCGATAATATATGCATGTTTCGAGGTCTGGACTAATTAACGCGCGGCTATAAGATGTTTGTGAATAGAGTTAAGGAATAAAGGCCGAGGGTCTAAACTCCTGGACGAGTGCCAACTGGTGTTTATCTCGGAAATTTGAAACCAACTTCCGAGGTCTTTATTTGGAATCGGAAATGCACAATCGAATATTTATTACGAAATTATATTAACTTAACTAAAATATGTTCGCGTATACCTTTCACAATGATCAAAACAATGGTCAATGCGAACATTGTTGCAAACTGCGGAAAAGTGTAAATTACGCGCGCGCTCACTATAGTTACCTCCGCCAACCGACAACGTCACTACACTGCAGGTGTTCACCGGTGTTTATCGGGAATTCAACACCACATTGTTGAATGTACAATGCTATAACGATGAGACGGACTGGAGGTATGTTCGAATCAAGCATACACCCTCATTTATGAAATAAGTTCACGAATCGTGTGATGACATATAATTTCTTGCGCTTGACAGGAGGAAATAGCACGAAATTACTTTCTCCTGGGGGAGCAAGATCCACATGGGTTCATACTCCATGTAAGAATCACGAAACAATGCATACAATGATCAAGTCTGGGGACAACAATATGTCCAGCCTTGAGCCTTTTCAGCGACACAAAGACTCGGACAACAGCCCCCTACATGAAGTATCGACCATCACATGTGGAGGTGTGAAATGTTATAACAGGTGGGCGTCCTGTGAGCTGCTATAAACATTCGCGGCGTTTTCTGGTTTAAATAGAGGTCAGTAGTATGGTCAGGCCATCTCGTCAGCGGTTAGCTAAGCATTAACACACGACAGTGTTAAGACCCCGTGTTTTCATCAATATAGCCTGGTGTCACTATACTCCATTAGATTCGGCTAGTTTGCCTGTACGTCTTCAACAACCATTTGCAGATTTCTGATCCTTACCGGAGTATATGGCCGCTTAATCAAACAGCGTTGTGCGTTCTTTCCGGCATAGTTGACATGGACAGCCAGTCCGTAAGGGAAAAAATTGGACGATACTTGAAGCAAAATTTGACTCTTCCAGAGAGATCGAACTGATTTGCTGGATCAGATAATCAAACATTGCTCAGAAGGGTCACAGAGTTTAACACGAAAAGAGTTCCCATGGAAAGGAGTTCCCACGTAAAAGAGACGGCAACATTACAGCATAACTTTTCGGTGAATTGAAGGCGGTTTGAGCCATATTAACATGATCAGTATAGGATCTAGTATAGGATCTAGTACGGTGAAGTTGATTTTGCAACTGACTTATCGACATTGGGACACAGCGGCTACGTGATTGTAAACAGCTGATTATTTCCGATTCATCTCAGATGTTTAAGGCCAATCCCAACAGAATTCACCTCATGCTATTTGAAATGTATCATATTGATTAGAAATCATGACAGCTGCGCTACCTGTCCATTGTGTCTATTGATTACTATTGTCCCTGTTGTGGCGTGATCATTTGCATATATAAGGGAAAGCTTACTAATTGTTGGTCAAGGAATAAAGGAGATTTTTATATATGAGACTAATTCCTAAAATGGAAGTTTTGTTGATGCCATGACACATGGAAATGAATTGAGCTGCATCAGCGCTATTGTGAAACATGTGAAATTCGGGAAGACATTTATATTTTGTGCTATGCCATTGAAAAATGGCCAAGATATTGACAACCACAGGAGCTGGTGGTGATTGGTCAGTGATCTGATATTGAAATGTTAAAGAGCTCGACACGGAGGACAACTTTATAAATATTTTAAGAGTTCAAATGAGTTGATAATGGTTTACAGACGACCAGAATATGGAAACCATAATATACCAAGGAAGTACGAAATTTGTCTATACATGCCTCGATATGTCCATTTTGAATTATGCTTACAGCAGAACGTTCATTTGGAAGTTCAACTGATACCACGCTAGAAAAATGAAGAAGCTGATTATTAGAGTGGTGACTGGGGAATTCATGCTGTTTGAACATGTCAACAGTATGTTGGGTCCATAAAGTATAGACCGATTTGCAATTCATAAGAAATCCGGTCGATTCAATTCACGTTACTGGAGTCCTGGATGTGAGTATGTTGAACCGTATACATGTACAACAGAACGGGCAAGTGAGAATAATTGCATTGTAGGCATATAGCTTCGCGAGTTTTGAAACATATGTTCGACTGCAGGGCAAAGGGATTAAATTATTCCAAAGTGGTATTCTGCCCGATAATGTTCACTATTCCGCACTAGGTATGTTATTCCACAAATAATATATTCAAGATAACTTCTCCAAAATAAAGAACGTAGGAATGGTTTGTTCGGAGAGACAGATTTGTAATTTGATATGATTTTACAGAGTACTATAATGTTTATGTTTTCGTTGCAGATATGTTGATGAATGTATTGGCATAGCGCATTGGATGACGCTGGCCTGGAATGCATCGTCACAGTGGTTTTCACGGTTGATAAGATTGTATGCATGGAAGAGAGGAGAAAATATTTATAGTTTGTGTTATGATATTGAAACATGGCCAATATATTGACATCCACAGGGGGTGCTGGTGATTGGTCAATGATCCAATATTGAAATGTTATATAAAGAGCTCGACGCAGAGAAAATTGACGGCAGTTCATATAATTGTTTTTCATAGTTTATAAATATTTAAAGATCTCAAAATAATTAAAATGGTTTACAGACGACCAGAATATGGAAAGCTTAACATATGCAAAAGTCTGACGTTTGACTAAAAATGCCCAGCTACATGTATATCTATTTTGAATTATGCTTACAGCAGAACGTTCATTTGGAAGTTCAATTGATACCATGATAGAACAATGAGGACTATAATGTTTATGTTTTCGTTACAGATATGTTGATGAATGTATTTGAAGTGGGGGCTGTCTCTGTCGCATTGGAGGACGCTGGCCTGGATTGCATCGTCACAGTGGTTATCACGGATGATTTATGCAAAAAAATTGCATTATGCATGTAGATTGTATGCACGGAGGGGTGGAGTTCGTCACCTTGGCTGAAGATGCTTGGCGCACTGCTACGGACACAGGTTTTCAGAGCTTTTACATGCTATTTTATCTCTGTATTTTCTGGGCGGCGTCCAGTATCGATGAAGGTTACTCCATAGGGTTTTCAATTTTCGGATTTCAATGCATTTCTCAACATTCATGGTGTACCGGTTTGTATTGCCTGAGGTCGGACTTCAAGGCTCCGGCTACCCTAGTTATGAATAAATAGTTGGGAAAGATGAGACTTTTTGTGGAAATCATAAACAATTTGTTCGTTTGAGTGCAACGAATTAGAACATAATTGAGGCTAATAAGAGCTTGCTGACTACACTTATCGCGTAGAAAAAGCTAAGTAAAAAGCTAATGCGGTAATCGAACATAAGTGGATCAGAGACGTTTTGCTATGTGTTTACCTGCTAATGCTGATTTATTTTGGGTTCAGTTAATTTTCTGTATATTAAGCACTGTCCTTGTTCTTTTTGATGTTTATATGACTGTGCTTATCAAAAATCGAAGACAGGCACTCAAGTAGTATACAAGGAGCAAATAGACGATGTAGCGCGTCAGTGCGCATGCGCAGAACCTTGGGTGACGTCACAATTGGTGGTGTGCGCATGCGTGGATGGTGGGTGGTGGGACAAGATGGCGGCGTTTGTGGATGGTGGGTGGTGGGACAAGATGGCGGCTGTGGATGGTGGGTGGTGGGACAAGATGGCGGCTGTGGATGGTGGGTGGTGGGACAAGATGGCGGCGTGTGTGTGTGGGTGGTGGGACAAGATGGCGGCGTGTGGTGGGTGGTGGGACAAGATGGCGGCTGTGGATGGTGGGTGGTGGGACAAGATGGCGGCTGTGGATGGTGGGTGGTGGGACAAGATGGCGGCTGTGGATGGTGGGTGGTGGGACAAGATGGCGGCTGTGGATGGTGGGTGGTGGGACAAGATGGCGGCTGTGGATGGTGGGTGGTGGGACAAGATGGCGGCGTGTGTGGTGGGTGGTGGGACAAGATGGCGGCTGTGGATGGTGGGTGGGTGGTGGGACAAGATGGCGGCTGTGGATGGTGGGTGGTGGGACAAGATGGCGGCTGTGGGTGGTGGGACAAGATGGCGGCTGTGGATGGTGGGTGGTGGGACAAGATGGCGGCGTGTGGGTGGTGGGACAAGATGGCGGATTATAGAAAAACGTATAAAAGGAGTTGATTTTTAGGGTAGGGGAGTATTCATTGCACTACTTTTGCGGAGCACTGTGACTTACCTGACCTGACCAGCCTCCCAGCCTGTTTACCTGCCTGCCTGCCTGCTTGCTTCACCTCTAGTCAGTCATCCAGCCAGCTTGCCTGTTTTGTATGAGCTGTGAACCTTTTACTTTTTTCACTTTTACCAGTGCAAATTCACCAGACTTTTACACCGTAGCAGTTACTCATCAGCCTGAGCCCATAGTCATGGAGTCAGCCGACCTAGTCACGCTTCGAAAGAACCGTGTTCGCCTGATTGATGAGATGCAGCATTTGGGCGCATTATGTGATGTGCTTATGGCCGATAACATACTCCTGAAACAGGGTGTCGAAGATATCATGGCGGAGAAGACCCCTTCAGGACAAAACAGAAAACTCATCGACGGTCTACTGCGCCGTGGTCCTTATGCATTTCTAGCCTTCGTGGAGGCGCTGAAGAAGACTGAAAATGAAGAACTAGCAGATCTACTTGAAGCCGACGACGTTATACAAGATGATGATATCTTAGTGATGGATACTACCGAAGAGCGTACAGCTAGCAAACGTACGCACACCACTACCCCAGAGAGTACATCTGCCAAACGCGTTGGACGACCCAAACGCCCTCGACTAACACCGTTAGAAATACCTGTGGTTGAGCAGCCAGTAGTACCCCAGCAAGTGAAACAAGAGGTAGAACTTCCTATGTCTGTCCAGGAGATCAATAACCTCATCCAGGAAGCCTACCAGGCAGCTCACACCGACATTTGGGAGCTTTCACCCTATTTAACAGTGAGTGTGAAAGACGAAGAAGTGCATTTTAATGCAGCGGGCTTTAACGACAGACCCGGTAAGCATATTGCCTTGACCTACGCTTCCTGGCAAAAACTGGAGACCCTTGATTACGCCATCGATGCGGTTATTCGTGACCAGGGGAGTGACGAAGCGAAATTTCATGTGGGTGACGACATCTTTGTGAGCTGTGCTTATTTCAACGATCAGCTCCTCGTGCATATCCGTAAATGGCGAAGGCGGTTAGATTCGCAAGAGCTTGTTGCTTGTCCTCAGGGTGTCACTTTGAAATTAACGGCCTGGCGGAAGTTGCAGAGTCTCGCAAGTGCAATTCGTCAAGTTGTGGCCTACCAGGTGTCTCACTATATTGATCAGAAGTACATCGACACAGTCCTGGATCTCATCAGACCTCAAATTCCCGAGGACACTAGTGTACTCTCATACGCGAGCATCACTGAAGCACTACAGACGGTGACGGAGAGGCAAATTGCCCGGGCAGTAGAAGCGGCCTGCCCTCCCAAAATTCCACGTGAAGACATTATTACGTACATATACTGTCACCAGGGCCAGAAAGACGATGATGAATTCAAACAAGTCTTGTTGGTGAACTATTGAGAACAAGTGTTGAAAAACATTTACCATACACATTCATTGAAGTGGCTTGAGAGCGTATAATTGTATTAAAAAATTCAGAGTTTTTTTTACTGTTAATTGTATTAAAAAATTCAATACTCAGATATAATTATATTAAAATTCAATACCCTTGTGAATACGTTCATTCTATTTGTGTTAATAAAAATAGTAGAAAATTAAAAAAATGCTTAGTGTTCATTGTTTTTTTAAATTTTTTTGAAATTATTGAAAAAAAATTGAAAAAAAAGGATTATTTCAACCCACACCCAGTTCATTAGATGCCCCTTCATGAATGCTTCAATTTGATACCTCACTCGACCCCATTGCATCATTAGGGGCTCTCCTAGCTCCAAAAAGGCTATTTTCATACCCTTTGGCCGCCGCGCATGCGCAGAATCACCCTAATTCAACCCCACACCCAGCCCATTAGATGCTCCTTCACCTAACCTTCAATTTGATACCTCACTCGACCCCATTGGTCCATTTTAAAAAAAAAAAATTTTGGCTATCCCCTAGCTCCAAAACGTCTATTTCCATACCTTTCGGCCACCGCGCATGCGCACAATGCCGATAGTTCAATCCCACACCCAGCCCATTAAATGCCCCTTCACCTAACCTTCAATTTGATACCTCACTCGACCCCATTGGTCCATTTTTAAAGAAAAAAATGGGGCTATTCCATCAACCTTGCTTACCCCTTGTCCCCCCCTCCAATTTCCCCTTTTAACCCTTTTTTTCAATAATTTCAATTTTTAATTGTTAAAAAAACATAAAAAATGAAAAAGATTTTTTTTGGCTCCATGAATCTTTTTTTCCTTTTTTATTAAATTTAAAAAAAAAAACATTTTGGCTATTCCATTTCCCTCCCCCCCCCCTTCCCCTTGAATAATTTCAAAAAAATGTACAAAAAATTTAAAAAAAAAATTTTCTTTGGGGAAAGGATGATGGGAGTTGGTGTTAATTTTTGTGCTTTTTTGATAGAAGTTTCCTCTTCGGGAAAGATGGGTTGGCCCTGAAAAGGGCCTTTGAAAGTGTTACACGACACTTATGCGCGGTATATTCTCTTTATACCACCTATATGCTTCCTGCATATGGGACATTTTATTTTGAGATGCTCCTCCCCGGCGTCAACGCAGCGGCACATGGCTCCTTCACACGACAGTGTCACCCAACAATCTTTACATAGGCACAGATGTCCACACGGTAGTACAGCGTACAAGCTCTCCTCATCCGTACAGATACTACATCGTGTTTTTTTTTCTTCTATTTGTCGTTCTTTGTTCTGTTTGGAAATCTCCGCCTCCATTCCATTCATTGTCAACTCCATTCCAGTCATGTTTTCCCGCATGATCACTTGTTAATCACTTCGTTGAGGCGGGATACCTCGGCTTCGTGTTGGCATCGTGGTTGTGGAGTTTCTGCTGCCGAAATCGTTATAGTTTCAGTAGGCAACGTTGTTGTAATTGGCGGTCTATTCTTATTTAACCATGGAAGCTCGCCGTCTTGTTCCCCATCCGTTATATCATTGTCCTCGTTTTCTCCTTCTTCAATGGCCTCCATCCTGTTGATTTCTTCATCCTGTTGTTGACTTAGTCTTTGCAATCGTCTATCTTCTTCTGCTCTTATATTTCGCCGGAGTTCTTCCGCAAGTTCTTCTGTACTGCGTATTAACGTGGTTTCGTCTTCAAGAACCCTCTGAAAACTTGTGGTTATCGTTATTCCTCCAACCTCTTCACTGCTAACCATCTCTCTGTGTTCTGTAGCAGCAGCATCATGTCTTGGATCTCTCGCAGGGTGGTGGGTAAACAAGGATCGTCTTCTTGAACTCATAATTGTCTTTTGTGAATAAATGTCAATATACCACGTTATTTATAGTCTACACGGTTTGTGGGTGGTGGGACAACATGGCGGCCTGTGGGTGGTGGGACAAGATGGCGGCCTGTGTGTGGGTGGTGGGACAACATGGCGGCCTGTGGGTGTGAGTGAGTGCAAGATTATGGTATCTGCTAAAAAATGTTGTGTTTTATTTTTTTCCAAAGTTTTATTTTTTTCAAAGTTTTATTTCGATAAATTCGTTGGAATTTTCACAGTAATATTATAAGATTGTCAGCTCTAGTCTGGATGTTTTTTTAGTCAGGAAAATCAATTTATTTGCAGTGTAGCGGAGTTTTCCTACTATCGGACTTTAACATTAGGCCAGTAAAATTCGCTAAAAATCATAAAATAACAATATAGTCGAACGCTAGGGAGCTAAAATTTTAAATACTATACCATAACTTGTCTGAGTTCAATTGGAAATAAAAATGTATACGGGGATTGACATTTCTGGTAGAATGACAGCCGTTTATAAATTCAAAACAAACACACACACAGATTTTCGCAGCGTCAGTGTAGCAGACGACACAGTGTTGTCGCTACCAGCCGCCTATAAATAGCGCGCAGTTTTTTTTCAGGCATTCACAATTAGCTTCAGTGCTCAGTGATGCAGGCAATTTGTTGAAATCATGGATAAATCAGACTTCACCCCAAATGATGATCTACCACTGCTCGGCGACGTCATTAATTTGGAAGATGACCAACCCTGGTTGGAGGCGATAATCAAAGATTTATTCCCAGCTGAACCCGTGAATTATCCTGCTACAGTCCATTGTGAAGATCCCCCGGACACAGCGCCGCTGGGTAACTTCTTCGCCCTAACACCCACACCGAATGTTGACGAATACCAATGTTTTGACGATATAGACTCCATGTTACAAAATATGTTGACACCGCAAGTTAAAGAAAAAGCCGATGGAGAAATGGCACAACAAAGCACAAGCCAAAAAACAGACACCTCAGATACTTCATCAGACCAAGATGAGCAGACGGAAAACAGGGGAGACTTAAACACCATAGTACCCCAAAGGAAAGATTCCAGAACAAAGAGCACAGATTACAGAAAGACTAGAAAAGATGTGAGGACCGCTAGACATCGGCAAGATGTGAGAAAAATGCGCAAGGATGTGAGAACAAACAGAAGCAAGAACACAAAAATAAATCAAAATCAAGACGATGTCCATTATGTTTGGGCCATAGCCACAACAACACTGGGGTCAAAAACAGAACGTCAAAGAGACTTATATTTATCCTGTGTGGAATGCCCGAACCAATTTGCAAAATTTGCCATCTTTCCATGTGGGCATCAGGCGTTATGTGAAAGTTGTATTCATAAATTCGCCCAGATTCCGACGTGTGCACAATACAACAGACCCCGAATGTGTGAATTACTGCCTTTGACATGCTCCGTCTGCGCTGAAAGAAGAAGACAGCGTGAACAACCCCTATCAACAATGTAATGAATGGCTAATTACATTATCTGGTTATTTTAATAACCACCCTAAAAATTAAAAACAGATTCCCACCTATCCCTGTGCTATAAATTTCATCCCGTTATTTATTCGGTTGTAATATATTAAAATAAAAAAAATAAAATGTCCGTTATGGTTCGGACATATTAAAATAAAAAAATAAAATGTCCGTTATCGTTCGGACAATTAATGGGGGAAGAGAAAAAATTCTGTGTATATATATAAGAGATCAGTCCTCACAAGGACTCTTTGATATCGGCCAGGGATTGTTTATTTTTTCGTAATGCATTGCTAATAAAAAAAAAATAATGGGGTGGGGGTGTATGCTTTGAAATTGATGTGCCAAGTTAGAAGCCCTCTTTCGAAGGATTTGTTCGTTCTGAAAAGAACGGTTATTATTTTTTAACCCTGTTTTTATTCAGGGGGGGAGTAGCTTACTCCCCCGTAGTCGTCTCTCTGGACACGGAGAAATACCGATGGTTAGGGCTGATGGTGTACATATGCTGTATATCGTCATCTTCATCGTCATCATCATCAATGAAAATGGGTTGCCATCTAAAAAATTAGCCGGCGCGATGATTGTAGTGTTCGGCGGTTCATCAAGTACGGGGGCTGGCAGGTCTTGCAGGGGGAGGGGTACTGCTGGTGGTGGTGATAATGGCCGCACCGCCAGGACTGGAGGAGGGGTGGGGTGCGTGGCTTCATCCATCGTTCTCTGCAACAGGTCGAACCACCCCTCCTCGTTGATTGTTGTTCGTGCGGTGTTTCCCCACACGGATGTCGGTTTGAAAAGTACCGACCGGGTAATCTGTTAATAAACCAATACACAGAAATGCATGATGATAATGGATTCGGCTTGAAAAGAGCCGGCCGGGTATTCTGTTAATAACCAATACATCGGTAAAAGCGTTTTGCACACCATTTTCAATGTTATCTTCTCTCCTACCTGTGAGCTCTTAATTGTTTTTACATGCATAAATGACACATACAGATGTAGCGTCGTCGCAAATGTTCTGAAGTATATTTTATCTTGGAGCGCGCACCTACAAAAATTGCATTGTCAATTTTAATTATTTTCTAGAACAAGGTATTTTTTTTATTTACAATTTTTTTATTCCCATTAGCAAGAATCGGTCTATATAATTTGTCTGGCGCGTATTTTTTGTCATACATCATTATGGCAGCACCGGGAAAGGAACTCGCGTTCTTTCAATTGACGTCGGATGTCATTCTAATCGTGTATGATCATGAATTGCACCTTATCGAGGAACATCCTAAAGAACTGAAATTATGTTTAACCCTACCAGGCTGGGCGCTATTAACACGCTTGTTACAGGGAAAAGAACCCGAAGTGGATTTTATGCATGTAGGACTGGGTGTCTACCTGCGGAGTGGAAGAGAGGATTCTTTTTTTCCGCGGCTTGAACAGTGTGGAGGCGCCGCTATTGTACTTCGACCGGCATTATGGCAGGCGCTGAAAGCTATTATCACCGAAGTTCATGATCTACTCTACCCAGAAGCGAATTCACTAGCCACGCGTACACTGACCCGGGATTGTACGTTATTATTATATCCTGAACGCGTGGAATTGTTTGATGACGATTCCCGGTGTTGGTGCACATCGGAACCGGCCCGTGTGTCTTTAACCCCAGAAGGCTGGACTACTTTGAAACGTGTGTTATGCGGCGATCTCGATGGGGATAGTATTCACCTGTGTCAGGACGTCTACATTTTCCGCGGCCCGTATTTTGCGCGACTTCTATGTCTGAAGCGCGGGGGATTTACGCTGGACCCCGATCTCTGGACGGCTTTACAACAAGTGGTGCCCATGGTGGATCAAGGCCTCTCTCCACCCCAGCCTCTCACAGAATAGGTCCTGACGCTATAAATACAGGGGATGAGATAGAGTGTGTGTCATTCTCCGTTCGACATTTACAGCAAGCATGTCACTACGAGCCATCCTGCCTCTTACACCCAGTGTGAGGTTATACATCTATCAAGATAAAGTGACGCTGGTGAAAGACGATGAAGCTATTTACTGGACGCCCGCTGAGATGCTATCGAATCCGGTGACACTACAGCGTGATGGGTGGACTAAGTTTAAACGGGTGTTGAGCGGTGAGTTGGACGGAGACCTCATTCACCTGGACAATGCCATCTACGTCTATTCCACAACGCCCCTCTTCATACGAAAAAGATGGCGTCTGGGCCCCTACCAAGAGTATAAGCGAAGTATCCTGCTAAGCCCCTCTGTGTGGTCAGCCTTGGAGAAAATAGTCCCTATTGTCGACCAGTTATTTACACCGGACGACCGAAGGACGGCTTTACAACAAGTAGTTCCCATGGGCGATCAAGTCCTCTCTCCACCCCTGCCTCTCACAGAATAGGTCCTGACCCTATAAATACGAGGGCTGAGACAGAGTGTGTGTCATTCTCCGTTCGACATTTAGAGCAAGCATGTCACTACAAGCCATCCTGCCTCTTACACCCAATGTGGGCTTATACGTGTATGAAGCTAAAGTCACCCTGGTCGAAGATTGTGGACCTATTTGCTTTGAGCACGCTGAGACTCTATCGAATAGAGTGACACTACAGCGTGATGGCTGGACTAAGTTTAAACGGGTGTTGAGCGGTGAGTTAGACGGACACCTTATCCACCTGGACAATGCCATCTACGTATACCATACCGTCCTCTACCCACGGGTGGGCCGCTACCAAGAGCCTGCGCGAAGTTTCCTCCTAACTCCCTCTCTGTGGTCAGCCTTGGAGAAAGTAGTCCCTATGGTGGACCAGTTGTTTACACCCGACGACCGATCACCCCACCAATTGGCATGGGCTCGTGCTATCGAACACGCGCTAGATGAACCTGATGAAAAAAAACAGGATGATGATGGGAAAAATACTATATGTATAGAATGCACAGAGGCTAGAATGACAGTGTCACCTGATGAAGCGACCCACACACACATGACGGCCCAGAACGATGAAGACGAAAAAGTCCGTGATGAAGCCGCGGGACCGAACGGGGAAAAAGGAGAAGTCTACAGTGATTAACGAGGTGTTAACCGATCTGTATTACAGCCCTAATAGTCCAGCCGCCTATAGCGCTGTGGGAGCGCTCTCTCGAGCTGCTCATTCTCAAGGCATTAGTCGAACTCAAGTTCGAGACTGGTTAAAAACTCAAGACACCTATAGTTTACAACGAGCAGCCCGACGCCATTTTCGCCGTAACCGGGTGATCGTAGGAGGGATAGACGCGCAATGGCAGGCGGATTTAGTGGACATGAGTCGCTTTGCACCTCACAATGATGGACATCGGTATATATTGACCTGTATCGATATTCTATCCAAGTATGCCTGGGTGCTACCCATTCGCACCAAAACAGGAGAGAATCTCATACGAGCCTTCCAGCAGATTTTCAAGACGGGACGCAAACCTCTTTATTTACAAACAGATGAAGGCACAGAATTTCTCAACCGACCCTTTCAAGCCTTTCTTAAGAAACAGAAGGTATTTTTCTTTCATACGTACAACGAGACGAAAGCTTCGTTAGTGGAACGCTTCAATCGGACCTTCAAAGGACGCATGTACAAGTATTTTACTGCCCAAAACACTCGACGCTACATCGATGTATTACCTCAACTAGTGCAAGGGTATAATCGCGCCTATCATCGCAGTATCCAGCGAGCTCCCCGTGATGTGACAGAACGCAACGAACATCAAGTACGTGCTACGCTGTACTCATCATCCAGTCCATCACTCACGGCACCCCGTTACAAACGTGGAGATGTAGTGCGGATCAGTAACGTGAAAGGTCAATTTGAGAAAAGTTATTTGCCCAACTGGAGTGACGAGCACTTTGTCATCGTTCGCCATAAACCTCGACAGCCACACGTCTATCAACTGGAAGATCTACAAGGAGAGAGACTGCAAGGCACGTTTTACGAGGCAGAATTACAACCCATAGTGAAAACACCCAAAGACTACTACACGGCGGAAAAGATTTTGAAAACGGAACGTCGCCGTGGCATTCCCTATCATCTCGTCAAATGGCAAGGATGGCCTCGTTCGTTTAATTCCTGGGTGTCCGGCCGTGACATGAAACGTCTATAAATTCTAACCCCCATCACCACCCGCCTTCAGTGTAGGATTGTACCATGGATAGGACACGTCTACCTTTACTATTACAAACTCGAAAAGCACAAGTGGGTACTCTAGTGTGTGTAGTAGTGCTTGTGGGTACGTTATTTACAGGCGTGTTCTACGATTTGACGACCGTGCTATCCTGTTTGAACACCCTGCGTTCTACTACCACGACGACCACGACGCTGCCTACGCCAGCCAAGACGTCAAGGGTGCGCCACGTATCAACCCAGACCACACCACCGTCTACTCCAGCCATCACCACCCCGTTACCCTGGGCCCGCACCATCGACCTATCCACCACGACGACCACGACGCCCCGTACTCCAACTCCAACAACTCCACGACGTTATCCTCCTACGTCATCCCTGAGAAGCGCTTCCACCTCATCACCACGCACACCTAGTACCACCAACACGCTGCTAAACATATTTGCAGTGGATGCCCGTGAATCACCACGTTTACCACCACAACGGTATCCAATCGACTACGATCCCCGGTGGGATCCCCGACAACAATGGTGGGCTTCTAACCGTCGAGCGCAAATCACCAAATAAAAAAAACTATGGATACTCGGTGGCAGCATCCTTTCACGTGTCTCATCGGTGGACCGACAGGGTCGGGAAAAACGCACTTCGTTCAACGTCTCATCCAACATGGGCCAGCCCTCATTTCACCCCCTCTAGCGCGCATCCTGTGGTGTTATGGCGCTTGGCAACCCGCGTACGAGGCACTGGCCCGTGTGCCGGGACTCACCTTAGTGGAAGGCTTACCTCCTGAAGATACACCCCAAGACACGTTGGTGGTGGTGGACGATCTCATGACGGAAACGGACAGTCGAATCACCCGTCTCTTTACCAAAGGCAGCCATCATCGTCGGTTGAGCATCATCTACATCGTACAGAATCTCTTCAGTAAGAACAAAGAGCACAGAAACATTAGTTTGAATGCTCAGTATGTGGTGTTATTCAAAAACCCCAGAGACGCTTCACAAATTACCCACCTGGCTCAACAGATGTACCCTAAAAACACGGCCTTTGTACGAGAAGCCTTTGAAGATGCGACCCAACCCGCTCACGGGTATCTACTCATCGACTTGAAACAAGACACGCCCTCACCCCTGCGATTGCGTACCCTGATTTTTCCCGGCGAGATACAGACGGTGTACACACCCAAATGAGTCAAGAAATAAAAGAAGAAGATAAAAGAAGAAGACAAGGCACTCGAGCCGTCATTCCTCATCATGTCTGCACGGATACGCAAGCACGCGCCGACCCTGCGCGTATTACGCAGCGCGCCACCGGAGGTGGGCCGGGCCCTGGTGCGCGGCGCGGATGCGCACTTGGTACGGTGTTTGTGTGAAGTGGCCCATAATGTATTAAAAGGCAATGTTCCACTCAGTCCTCTGCAGAAAGGGAAATTGCAACGGCACAAGGCGGGTCTCCGAACGTTGGTCAAGAAGACGGCGAGTGTCAAGAAAAAGAAACAGGTGTTACAGCGAGGTGGATTTCTCGGCGCACTGCTCGCCCCCTTAGCCGCTACTGTACTGGGCCCATTACTCGGTTCCATCTTGGGACGCTAACATGGAACATACGAAAAAAATGATGCTGGTCGAACCTCGACTGTTATAGAGTTTGCAATCCCCCTATCCCGTACCGGCCACAGTGCAACAACTCCAGTCTCTGGATGAAGAGATGAATAGTATACTCCAACGTCGACTGCCCGATCACGAGAAAATTCAACTCTACCATCATACGCTGAACCGGTACCAGACGTTTATGGATCAATATAGAGGCGGGAGTAGTACGCCACCACCAGTACCCACCACACTTCCATCCCCACCACCACCTTCACCTGAGCTGGAAGAGGAAGTGTTGGCCAGTGTGCCTAAAGCCTTCAAGACCAAGGCACGTTTATTGTTGGACCGGGTGAAACAGAATGCCGATATGGGTTGGAACGCGGAAGGAAAACTGCTGATTCGCAACCAAGTGGTGCCGGGGTCTCATATGACCGATTTGATCAACGATATGGTGCGTTCTCGCAAACACTCTAATCCACCGGGCTGGGAAGTCTTTGCTCAGGGATTAAAAGACACGCACACCCCTCAAGAATTGGTAGGGAATCCTAACCGTTGGGCCTTTATGCAGCAATCGACCCGACACCCACCTCCACCCTCCTCCTCTTCTTGGGACTCCATGTCACCGCCGCCGCCGTCCAAAATACCACAACCACGACGGGGACGATCTAAGTCAACGCGACGATCACAACGCCGAGGTAAGGCGCCCAAGACCTGGGGCCCTTACTGGGAACCCTACTAATAACTCCTATAAAAACCCGGTGCAGAAGCCAGAACAACTCAGTCGTCGTCATGTTTTACCTGACGTTGCCCAGTAATAGCTCACTCGACGTGTTTCCTGACAACACCTTGACCAAGTATGTCACGCAATTACCCCAACCGTTACATTTACCGGGACGCTGGGAATGTGGACTGGTGGATATTCAATACCCTTACTCATGGTACAACGTACAAGACGGAGAAGTATGGTACGAAGTCACCTACGAAGATAAAGTCTACAAACTCACTCTCCCCCAAGGCCAATACGATACGCCGCAGAAGTTCATACAGGGTCTGATGGACTTGATGGTGTACAAGACTCTAAAGTCGATGGCCACTAGTGTAACACCCCTGATAGCCTTGCGCTTCAAGAGAAACGTGTTCTTCGATGTCAACGTACATAACGACAAGAACTCTATCATGCTGACCGAAAACGTGAATTTGAAACTCAGTTCTACACTACAGCAAATATTAAGGCTGCCTCACAGCGTCTACAAGGGGGCCACCATTGTCAACGGGACCCATTTGATGGATATGAAAATAGGTATGTACGCACTGTACGTCTACTCGGACGCCGTGGACAGCCATATTGTGGGTGATGTGAACACACCTCTGTTACGGGTGGTGCCCATTAGCAAGACGTATGGCGATCAAGCCACCGAGAGTTTCAACCATATAATGTACCTGCCCGTACGACATACCGATATCAACACGATCATGGTGGATATAAGAGATGACACGGGACGTCCGATCCCATTCGAACGAGGAAAAGTGGTGCTGACACTGGCTTTCCGACAAGCCCGCTCTCCTCACTTCGTATAATGTACGTGCCTTACCAGTGCCATACGCCCAGCTATGCCGACTACTACAAGAAACAAACGGGCGGAAACTTGCCCATGTTTAGCGGGGCACGCATGCAACGAGGTCACGGATTGGGGAACATACTGGGCAGCATTGTGAAAACGTTTTTACCCATGGTGACACGGGGTGTGAAAGCGGTGGGAAAACAAGCGGTACGCAGTGGATTGCGCGTGGCCGGTGATGTGATGGAAGGCACAGCACCCCGACAAGCCTTGAAACGACGGGCTAAAGAAGCCGGGGGTGTGTTGATCGCCAAAGCCCTTAAAAGACAAAGACCAACACTCCCCAGATTCATTCAACGTCCAACACACCGACGACGCACACCCCAGAGCAGGAGGAGAAGGACTACGCCCCAGAAGAAGAAGAAAAAGAAGAGAAGTAGTAGTAGGAGAGACATCTTCGCATAATGGCATACATTCACTCCGAGTCGTGTCCGTCTACCAACAGTGAATTGGATTTGTGGACTATTCCACCTACCCAAACGAGTATAGCCGAAGGACGTTGGGTAGAACATCGACCCCTGGCTAGCCTGACGGGGCAGGGCCCCGTGGAATTTACCATTGAAAACAAAGATACGGCCTACCTGGATTTAGCCCACACCTACTTGTACGTGAAAGCCAAAATAACGAAGATGGACGGGACGGACATAGAGGACGATGCGGTAGTAGCCCCGGTGAATCTTTGGCTGCACTCCTTGTTCCAACAGGTGGATATAGGTCTGAACGATAAACTCATCAGTACGTCCACCAATACGTACCCGTACCGAGCCTACATGGAGACGCTGTTGTCGTACGGTAAAGATGCCAAAAAACACACTTACAAGCTCAGCTGTACTTCAGGGATACACCCGGAACCATGAACAGCGTGCTCGGTGCCAATACTGGATTCAGAGAGCGCAAAAACATGGCAGCCGAAAGCAAGTCCATCGATATGATGGGACGACTGCACGCCGATCTGTTCATGCAAGACCGCTACATGATGAACGGTGTATCCATCAAGATCAAGTTGATCCGGTCCATACCCGCGTTCGCCTTAATGGGCAGTGCAGTCGGGGGTGCCCAATACAACATCATCATTGAAGATGCAGCCCTGTTTGTGCGTACGGTAGATTTGCAACAGGGCGTGTTGCTGAGTCACATGCAAGCCTTATCGAAAAAACCAGCCCAGTACCCCATCCGACGCTTACAGACCAAGGTGTTCTCTGTGCCAGCAGGTACGATGATGGCCAACAGAGAAAATTTATTTCTAGGGGATCTGCCTAAACGTCTTACCCTGGCGTGTGTGAGCAACACCGCTTTCAATGGACAGTTGACTGAGAATCCGTTCTACTTTGATCATTTCAACATCAACTTTGTGGCACTGCACGTGGCCGGTCATCAAATTCCAGCCCGTCCATTACAACCGAATAGCGGAAACTATGTGCGGACCTACCTGAACCTGTTTACAGCCACAGGACAAAATAACCAGGACGAAGGCAATACCATCAGTCGAGAAGACTTTATGAAGGGGTACACATTGTTCGCCTTTGACCTCACCCCCACCTTGGAACACGATCATCAACTGGCGTTGCTGAAGAAAGGGAACCTACGGTTGGAACTGCGTTTCTCCATCCCTCTAGTCAACACCATTAACGTGATTTGCTACGCCGAGTTTGATAACGTCATCAGCGTGGATCACCAAAGAAACGTGCTGTGTGACTTCTCCACCTAAGATGGATACAGAGCAGCTGATGAGCATACTCCAGCGAGATGCGAAGATCCCCTTTCGAGGTGTGTTTCCACGCAATGTGTTTCCCACCCACTCCATCACCCCAGCAGCCTACATCCTGAATACAGACACGAGGAGTCGACCCGGTGAACATTGGATAGCTGTGTACGTGGACACCCTAGGCCAAGGCGAATATTTTGATTCCTACGGACTTGCACCCCTCCATGCCGATTTGGTGAAATTCATGGACGTCTCTACTACAGAGTGGCGTTGGAATACGCAAAGATTACAAGGACCCTTGAGTAGTGTGTGCGGACAGTACTGTGTGTTTTATCTCACTCACCGGAGTAGAGGCCATTCTATGCCCACCATTGTACATATGTTTGATGATTATTGTCAAGCCGAAGACCGTGATGTCCTCGTCTATGACTGGACGGCCTCTCGTTTTAATGTGCATGCTCCATTTCTCTGGTTAACTTAAAAATGTACTGCGCGCGCAGGCCACTTGTTTATTATTATCACGTTATATTGTTATGACGTTGTTGTTCTGACGTTCATTGATGTTGTTGAATAAATTGATGAAAAAACACAAAAAAATGATTTGACTTTCTCTTTTTTATTTAAGTCAACAAGAATGAGTTACTGACTATATACAATTAGTAGGGTATGTACATATAGAATAGTAATGGTATGGTTAAGGTACAAAAAAAGTTCTGTCAGGTATGGGATTCGAACCTACGTACGGCAATCGCCGACCAGCACTTAATACCGGCGCCTTAGACCACTCGGCCATCCTGACTTTTACAGTTTTATAACTCGTGTATCAACAGTTATAGTTCCACATTGTTTTTTACAAGTCCAAGTAAGTAGTGCTCACACCGTCGGCCAACACTTTTCGTTTGGGATAAAAGAAAGTAAAGGCGTCTCTTTGCTGGATATAGGTGCGCATCTGGTGGTCGACCACCCGGAATCCTCTGTTAGTGCCACTCGCACTGGCCTGGCTTTGCAATACACCCAGGTAGAGAGCTTTGTCGATGGCAGGGTCACGTCGGTTGACGCCTTTACAACTAAACTTATTTTCCGCTCCTCCGTCTCCTCCGTAACAGTAGTAGGTCTTAGAGGAGAGCCCAATCATAGCACCCCCACTCCACTCCAGTTTAAACAGGCCTGGTGTCCGCTTGTCGTAGGTGTAGTGATCGCGTCGGGGTAGCCACTGGGCCCGTTCGGCTTCATACTGATCCCTTAGCTCGGGTTTCACCAGGGACTCCCAATCGGCGTTGGAGACGGCCATGTAGGCCGAATCTGTGTCCATCTCCATCAACTGCCAGTCTGAGGGGTTAAAATAGACACCCATGAAGTCATAGAGAAACTGCAGCATCCTCAGCTTGGCCACCTGGTAGACCATACATCCAATCTGCAGGGGTAAGTTGTACCGGATAGTCTTCCTGGCTGAAGTGACTTCATAGGTGTCGTCATCAATGACCTCCACGGATCGAAAGAGCGGAGAATTGACTTTTTTGCGGGCTTGGGCAGTATTACAAATGTTCACGTTGACGTGTTTATCCTGGTTCGTTACCGTTTTTCCGTAATAACCATTGCCAGTGAGCTTCCAAGATTCAGCGATGATGGCCTGACTCGGGTCTTGATCACCTTGACGACGGGCCGACGTCACGATGTCGGCATTCTCCGCAAAACAAGCCTCGGGTACGTACTGTATCACTTGATATATTTGAGTAATTTCCAAACCGTGGTTCATGTACCACTGCAGTAAGGGCGTGCCCAGCAAGATTTTCTCGGCCCACATACTCCCAATCAACATACGGCGTGGTTGAGGCAAACACTCGTGTTGCTCTGCGTAGGTCCTCATGGTGTCCCCAATATCCTCCCGACCCACCAGCGTGTTCTTAAAGATGGGCGGGCACTGGGCGAAGAGAGGCTTGAGAGTGTCAGGAACATGGAGGTCGCATTCTACAAAGCCGTAGAGGTCTCCCGAACGAATGGCGTCCAACATCTGTGGCAGACTTAGCAATCGCCGACGACTCAAGGGGTACTCACGTTCTTTTAGGAACCGTTGTAAATGGGGGAGGGCCTGGCACATCGTGTGAAATTCACATTCCCACATTTCAATGAGATGGAATCCTCGCTCTTTGACGTAATCTCCGTTGGCCACCACTTCGTCGCGTAATTCTCCCGGTGTTTTCCCACGTCGCTCATTGAAACGGCCAGCGCTGAAATGGCATTCGTGGCCGTGCCAGTAACAGCCGTAAAACTGGAAAACGGTCGGTGTTCCTTGTACAAGGGCAAACCCATCGACGGGGAGTCGGCGATCTCCTATACGCTTCTCTGTGGCGTTGGTCTGGTGTCGTATATAAATTCCCCGTCGATAGGCTTCCCACTCCAACCACTGGTCGGCGAGATGTTTGTACGGCGTACGTTGAGGTGTAAAATGTTGACCGTCTGCCCACCAACGCGTATAATGCCCGCTGGGCATGGGTTGAGCGAGTGACCACAGGTAGAGGGCATTAGCGTCAAAGCCAATGATTTTGGCACAGGGTTTGCCACTGGGGAGTGTAGTCACATCCTTCTCATGGTAGCGGTGAAAAATAAGGCTAGGTCCACCCACAATGTTCTTCTTCAGACATTCATGCATGTCTGCATCTTTCTGTTGTACCAACGAGAAGTAGGTGGAACACTCTTGAAACAAATGGCGAAGGGCTAGACCCGGTAAACTTAAGCACTCTTTAAAGATATCCACGTGCATTTGGCGACGAAAGAGTTGCACCATTTTCTCGGCCGCTTCGAGGAAAGGAACCACATCTAGGTTGTTATACCACACCAGGAAATCTCGCAACGTCTTCATGCTGTGGCGGTTCCACACTTGTTGGAGTTCGATGTAGGTGTCCTCCGGCAGAGCTTCCCCTTTCAGGTCATTGTAAAACGCTTCCCGGGGTGGCAACTGGGTGTCTTCTAAGCGGTCCAGGCTCGTCATATAGGTGTAAGGGAAGTAACCTTTCGTCTGGGTACAGTCGTATGCTTTCACCCACTGATCATAACTGTGATTGGGTGCCAGGTAATTCCGCACATCGAGGAAATGCAGTGACGTGGTAGTGAGGGCCATATGATTATTGATCTTCTTGATCACGCACTTGAGGGTATTCGCCTGGGCCAAGTAAGGGTAGAGAAATTCTTTCACCATGTTCAAATCATAGCGTCCCGAGTTGAAGCCGAGCACCGGTAACTGGCCTAGGTATTGTAGGAAGCGCACTTTCAATTTCTCCGCATACGGTTTCGGTAAAGGGACATCCTGCGACTGCAGAGGCTGCGACTGCAGGGACTCGGACTCGGACTCGGACTCGGACTCGGACTCTTCATCATCGCTGAACGATACACCGGGTACAGGAATGCGGTCGTCCAGCTGGGCCAGTACGTCCTCGAACTTGGCCACCAACAATTCCGTACTAGCCGCACTGACTTGCTCTAAATACTCCATCATGCGGGTAATCAACTCATGGGAGTCCCCCGTGGACACGAAACACACCGGAGCAGCGTCATAGCCAGGTACGTTGCTGGAAATACTGACACTCAGAGGAATATGGCGCTGCGTCCACTGCGTTTTCGCTGAAAACATGTCCATGGGCTCCAACAGGGCCTCAAAATCGTAACACACCCGGTAGGGAAAATAACGGTCCTCTTCCGGTATCATCACACCCTCATCGGCCAGTTCCTGGAAAATAGTAGGTGCATTATGATACACTCCACCCGGATATACTCGCTTGACACTGTTGTCACAGATTTTCTCGTGGCGCTGTAAGTTGGAGGAGCGATGAAACACCCGATGGCATTGACCACAACTGAAAGACTGAGCGTACTGGCTCATATTGGAGATGAGCGAAAAATGACTCACGCCATTGTCGTCGAACACATTGACTTTCATCGTAGCAGCATACCGTTCTGTTGATCGCCGAACCAATTCAGCCACAAATGTATCGTCCTCGCATCGTAATCGATAGACAAAGATATTAATGTCGAACAGTGTTTCCACGTCATCCAAATTCTTAAAAGGCACTCCACGGAAGTGACGCGGGTCAATGTCTTGCTGCTCTAAATACTGTTCCCAATAGCCATCGGCCACTGTGTCACAACACCGGGGGTTACACTCGTCCACATGCACGGCCAAACACCGAAACAGACATTTCCGGTCTTTGTAGGGTCCCTTCCACCCTGCTGTTAATGCATACAGGCCTTTTCGACGAAGCAACCACGGGGGTAGTAGTATGATCTCTCATTTTCGTGACGAAAAATGTGACGTTGGTCATCATTTCCACAAGCCATTGGGTATTGGGGCGTTGCAACCGAGCCCATTCCAATGGATCCAACGTAGTCAATTGGTCGATGAGTGGCTCCAGAGAAATAGCATCCGTAACCGTGAACGGCTGGTCAAACACATACGTATTATTGCTGGGATAATAATACCGCAGCTGGTCCGTCTCTTTATGGCGAAGAATGTATCCAAAAGTGATATTCAACTTGAACGCTGTCACCTGATCTTTGAAAATGTTCTCGGCATAGGTAGACAAATACGTGAGGTCCTGCAGTCGAAAGTTATACAAGTCCAATAGACGACGGTCACGGTGAAAACAATGGCGTATGGTAGCCCAGTGACGTTGATAAATGTCCCTGACACGCTCATCTTCAGGCAAGACTTCAACCGGAGGTACTGCTGGGTCCAAGGGAAAATCTTCTCCACGTCTCATGCTTTGCGTCTCATACAAGCGGATAGGCAAGCAGGCAGGCAGGCAGGCAAGCAGACAGGTAAGGTAAGTCAGATTGAATACACCCCCACCCTAAAAATCGACTCCTTTTATACGTTTTTCTATAATCCGTCATCTTGTCCCACCACCCACCACACACGCCGCCATCTTGTCCCACCACCCACCACACACGCCGCCATCTTGTCCCGCCACCCACCACACACGCCGCCATCTTGTCCCACCACCCACCACACACGCCGCCATCTTGTCCTACCACCCACCACACGCCATCTTGTCCCACCACCCACCACACGCCATCTTGTCCCACCACACACGCCGCCATCTTGTCCCACCACCCACCATCCACAGTCGCCATCTTGTCCCACCACCCACCATCCACAGCCGCCATCTTGTCCCACCACCCACCATCCACAGCCGCCATCTTGTCCCACCACCCACCACACACGCCGCCATCTTGTTCCACCACCGAATACATTCTTGCACTCACTCACACCACCCACACATAGGCCGCCATCTTGTCCCACCACCCACCATCCACAGCCGCCATCTTGTCCCACCACCCACCATCCACAGCCGCCATCTTGTCCCACCACCCACCATCCACAGCCGCCATCTTGCCCCACCACCCACCATCCACAGCCGCCATCTTGTCCCACCACCCACCATCCACAGCCGCCATCTTGTCCCACCACCCACCATCCACACACGCCGCCATCTTGTCCCACCACCCACCATCCACGCATGCGCACACCACCAATTGTGACGTCACCCAAGGTTCTGCGCATGCGCACTGACGCGCTACATCCTCTACTTGCTCCTTGTATACTACTCACTCACTAAGATGGCACGTGCCTGATAACAGGGCGAACGGGATCGGAGCTGTGTCCCGTTTATAACAATGAGAGATATTTAATTATGACTGAGATATCTGAAATGTCAGAGAATATTTTTAGGAGATTTGTTAAAATCTTTGCCATATCCGGGAAAATAGATATTTTCACTGAACGATTTTCACGTTAGTTGGAAAGATGAAATGCTAAAGACGGATATATAAAAGATTTTATTGAGAATATCACTTAGTTGCTTTCTTTGAGTGTCGGCTAGCACCGCATGACAATTCCAAATATATGTGTTGTTGAATGTGTTATTGCGTAAGGGTACAGGAGAAATATAATTTCTTGCGATTGACAGGAGGAAATAGCACAAAATTACTTTCTCCTGGGGGAGCAAGAATCAGATGTGGAGGTGTGAAATGTTATAACAGGTGGGCGTCCTGTGAGCTGTTATAACATTCGCGGGGTTTCTGGTTTAAATAGAGGTCAGTTGTATGGTCAGGCCATCTCGTCAGCGCTTAGCTAAGCATTAACACACGACAGTGTTAAGACGAAAGGCGGGAAATGTTATAACGGGTGGGCGTCCTGTGAGCTGTTATAACATTCGCGGGGTTTCTGGTTTAAATAGAGGTCGGTTGTATGGTCAGGCCATCTCGTCAGCGCTTAGCTAAGCATTAACACACGACAGTGTTTAATAATACGAAAGGCGGGAAATGAATGTATTCATTTGACTGTATCTGATATGGTTGAAATAGAAATCTTTATTTCCTAGGTCAATAACATGGCGTATGTATTCAAATAAACATGAACATATGCTTATGTCATCTTGCTGTTACGCTCATTTTGGAGGTGGCGTTATACATGCTTTGTTTGGTGCATTTGAGTAAAACGACTGTGAATGAATAGTAATTGTATCACTGTTCGTAGTACTTTTTATTTTGAATGACATTATACCGATCGTATATGATATTATTTCTTTGAGCCTGAAGGGCTCATTACTTGATGGCTCATTTTGCAGTTGTACATATCCATCAAAAAGATATGCGCATATCGCTAAGCTATAGAGTTTGATAAAATATTGAATTATGCAATATTGAATATGCATATTTTGATGGGCTGTAGAGCCATTAAAATACTTGGTGTATGTATTTGTCTACAGTTGATATGTACATGACGATTTGTCATCTTTTCCCTGCATTTTCCATATTTTGAAAGTGGTGTTATACAGGTTTTGGTTGGTAGAAAATCACCGGAGTGACCTGAAAACAGTATGTGTTCTGTTCGATGCATTTTTCATTTTGAATGCGCTTATACCCATCGTATGTGATATTATGCTTTTGAGGCTGAAGAGCCTTAGACTACTTGATGACTGATAAAGAGGTTGTACGTTTTCGTTTACCAATAGGATACGGTAATATACTGATGTTAGTAGTACGATTTTAATATAATATTGACTTATGCAATATTGAATACTATGCATAGTTGGATGGTCATTAAGAATATGCTAGATGTATTGACTTGTCCATATCAGTGAGGCCATATGCTTTTGTCATTTTATCTGCATTTGTGCCTTTTTGAAAGCGGTATTATACAGGTTTTGTCTAATGCATTTGAACAAATCGACTTGTGAGCAAACAGCTCTTGTAATGTTGTTCGAAGAACTTTTCATTTTGAATGAACATATAGCGATCGTATATATTATGTTTTTTGAGGCTGAAGAGCCCTTAGAATACTCGGTCTACAAAGCGGTTGTAAATACTGTCTGTCAATAGGATACTTGAATCTACTATTTCTAGTAATATGACTTTGCTATAATATTGAATTATGCAATTTTTTATGCGCATAGCTAGATGAGCTGAAGAGCCATTAGAATACTGGGTGAGCTGAATGGTGAGCTGAAGAGCCATTAGAATATATGGTGAGCTGAAGAGCCATTAGAATACTTGGTGAGCTGAAGAGCCATTAGAAAACTTGGTGAGCTGAAGAGCCATTGTAATACTTAGTAAGCTGAAGAGCCATTAGAATACTTGGTGAACTGGAGAGCCATTAGAATACTTGGTGAGCTGAAGAGCCATTAGAATACTTGATCAGCTGAAGAGCCATTATAATACTTGGTGAGCTGAAAAGCCTTTAGAATACTTCTGAAGAACCATTAGAATAATTGGTGAGCTGAAGAGCCGTTAGAATACTTGGTTGACAAAATAGCCTGTTTGGTATTAAAATTGGGCCTTGGATTGTTACCATTGGGAATGTGATTGAACATGGTTGGTGTCGTGGAATGAAAGATTTAAATAAGTATTGGGATCTGTGATAACCGCATGAAAGCGATATTTTATATAGATTTGAGTAAAATACCCTGTTAATATTTACTATGATGTACACTGAATTGTTTTAGATGATTGAACATGGTTGATATTATGAAAGGAATGATGTAAAACGGAAATGAGATTTGTGACCAGAAATAACGAATAAACACGGCTAGCACCGCATGACAATTTCAAATATATGTGTTGTTGAATGTGTTATTGCGTAAGGGTACAGGAGAAAGTTTGTGGGAGCAAGTTGATTTCTATCCCTGCAGTACTTTATTTGTATCCTCTCTCCGCATACAAACGAAAGTTCATAAAAAATGAATAGTTCCTTTATTTAACATTGGAAAAAAGGGAGATTCACAATCTAACTGAGAGACCATACAGGCTATTCAACAGGAAACAGTTAGGGAGCGGGACAAGTGCGATGGACATTTCCTTATTTACTTCTTGTTCGAAGGATTGCCTTGGCACATCGACTGGTGCACTGACGCGTGATTATCACCGTATATCTGTGTTCGTACTTTTCCCCTCCTTCCCATGCTACACTATGGGGAAATTTGTAATTAGCCATAACTTGACTATTTTTGACTTGAAGTTGCAAATAGTAACGGAAGCATAAGGTTTATTTACACCGGTTGTCAATAATAGAAAAATAGTCTTCATGCTACAGCCATAGACAAGAGAAAAAAAATACGAACCACGAAGTTCCCGGGAGTCACGCATCAGCCAACCTAGTGAAAACTGTTTAAGAATTAAATCTGTGAAGGGCCTGATTTCAAATAATAACCAAAATACTGAATCACCTGAAGTTTAGAATACCTTTAATCTGCCATGTTCAATGCTAATTTACTGAATTTTCAAGTCCTTGTGCAAGTGAGAACTTGTGTACATATAGAGAGGATGCATTTTAATTACTTGATAAAAAGTTGCACCAGAAATTATTAAAGAAACTTAACTCAGAGACACAGTTTAGGACTTGGCATTCACAATGATTCCCAGGTGGATACTTCATGATGAAAACTTCAAGAAAGTAGTTTTTGGAGTGAGAAAAAAAATCAGTTTTGTGTCCACAACAGAAAGTAGCCTACAATGTTATGCTCAATACACAGTTGTTACACACAAAGTAATTTCCGGTTTTTCCAGCGCTTACTTGTCACGGTTCAGTGGTCAATATGGGAACACCCAGCACTGAATGGTGGAGTTATTTTCAGAAATTGTGTCTGGTATATATTCATTGTGGTATATGTACCCACATTTACAGTCATCTGAAGTCTCTGCCAAGGCTGTAGGACATGTGGTTTGAACAACCAGAGAATGAGGTAAAGGTGGTTTAGAAGAAATCATCATGGATTTCAGAAAATAGTACACAGGAGATGTCTTACCCTGACAAATATCCTCGTATATAATCAGGCAGGTGAGATTATGTAATTTTAGGTGTGAAGGGCGTATTTTTTAGAAGAAACTTAGTTGCACTTGCGTTAATCATGAATAACCCCAAGGATATACGAAGTGGAAAAAAAGAACAACATGCTGATTGATCATTGCTAGCGGCTTAACTAAAGAGATTCAACCGTGAAGTTGTATTGTACTTGCTAGAGCCCGTATACATGTACCTGGCTGTGGGGAAATACGCGTCCGCTGTCTGACCTAGATTCACTATCTACATGATCGATACTGGGGGAAATGTGTGCCACCCATTTGAAATAATATTTCGTTGAATTAAAGATAGTCCTTACCAAACTCCGACGAGATACGCAAGAGTGGATATATATGTATAGATAAGGCTTAAAATCTGCACATTGGGAGAAACAGTATTTTAGTTAATACACTATCTTTTCGTACCTGCATTGGTGTTACCACAGGTATCACATCGTACACTATGCACACAGCAATAATCAGGTCGATATAGCATATGTCAGTCTTGATAGGGAAGGAAAAGCGATGGAAACTCAAGTTGAGATAGGGGCGTAATATTTTAAATACATTATAGGTAATAGACATACAAACAAACGTCGTTGTGCTCTTTAGACAAGAGACAAATTTATTTCAAAGTGAAAACAATTGATTCTAATCATTTTAAAGCAAATGTTATATGTTTATTGTCGTTGAGAATGTTGATTTCTCAGTATGTACCAGCATGCGATTTTAACATGTGACCAACATTTCCAGCGTTTAGGAATTCTACGGATGGGCAATTCCACGATAACTGATGTTACACTTCATACATAACCTTTATGTTCACACACGAGTTTTAATACTACGAATTGTATACAGATCATTCTTATTTTTAGGAATATACTTTTTTGTTAATTGGTAGCTTTGTTTTTCACATAAACACAACGAAAGATAAATACTAATATTGAATTAATCTTAATCTGCTGTCTGTGGTAGAATATCTCATCCGGCAGAAATGGACATTTCCAATGGTTCCCAGCAGGCTCTATCACTGAAACGCCATAATCGTTCTCCACGCCAAGAGCGGTAACAACTCCGAAGAAATGGTATCTGCCATACTCATCGATATACCATTCACTTAATCTTATTGGAGAATCAGCTGGATTAGCAGTGACTTGTCCTATCAGTTAATACTTACTTGTCCGGACTAGATATCAGTTACTATTTGAGAAACAACTTCGAATCTTACATGAAGATAACTCATGATACGATACCTCAACACCAAAGATTATCTCATTTAGTTCAGCTCGTGTGGCAGATTTGTACATTTAAAGGGTTGACAAATTTATTTGTCATTAAAACTGCCTAATTTTCAAAATCTAGCAGTAATTGAGTATATCAGCCTAAATTGTGAACTTTGAGGGACCCACTTTAATAGAATGGTACATACATCATTTTGCCCACAGCTGAAATTTTTTTTGAGAGTTTGTACGCGATATCGCGACAAATATATGTAGGTTCATTGTTTTGGTGGGAAATTTGAGTCGTACGACGTCGGGCATTACAGGTTTGTTTTGTTCTGGGTATTCTTGCATTTACCAGGTTTATCCCATGCTGAGGCGTTTACCCCATCAGACGTCCTCGGTGCTCATCCATTAACATCAGATGAATTATTTGTTTGAGCTGATCTGTCATCACAGCTCCCGCGCTAGCGTATCTAATTCCGCTTAAACCGGCACTAGGAGCAGTGTGATAGTCACCACATGAACATCTGTAATGAAAGCGTGGCTGAGATACTAAGGCTACGTCCGAGAATCCACCGTATTCACGGGTCTGAAAGGGGAGTGCCGATGAAAGTTTTTCTGTGCAGTCATATAAGGTTACTTTTTAGTCGACAGACGCCGTCAATTTTTTTTCCATCTCTTGCATATCGCTCCAGTTTATTACCTGTATATACTAGGATTCTGTTGGTGGATTGTTAGTCCCCAAGGCTCGCACTCTGTACAGGTTATTCGACCAATTGATGTAGGTTTATTGTTTTAGCGGCAAATTTAAGCGGTACCACGTCGGGCGTTGAGGGTTGTTGCAGGCATATTGCAGTTATGCTATTTCAACCATCAGTTTTAGAATTACAATTCTTCAGTAAAATCATTTTGATTCGGATTCCTATAACTCGATGAACCCTAAATCAACATTGAAATAAAAACAGTCATTAAAACTGCTTAATTTTCAAAATCTAGCAGTAATTGAGTATATCAGCATAAATGTGAACGTTGAGGAACCCACTTAGAATGGTAAATACATCATTTTGCCCACAGCTGAAATTCTTTCAAATATATGTAGGTTCATTGTTTTTGTGGGAAATTTAAGCCGTACGACGTCGAGCATTACAGGTTAGTTTTGTTCTGGGTTTTCTTACATTTACTCGGTTTACTCCATGTTGAGGCGTTTTCTCCTTCAGTCGTCCTCGATGCTCATCCGTTAACATCAGATGAGTTATTTGTTTGAGCTGGTCTGTCATCACAAGCTCCCGAGCTAGCGTATTTTTAAGCCGGTGCTAACGGCCGTATAAATACTTCATAGTCTCCACATGAACGCCTAAGGTTACGTCCGAGAATCCACCGTATTCTCGGGTCTGAATGTAAGGTGCAAGGGCAGCTTCCTGTGGAGTCATATGGTTGCTTTTTAGCCGCCAGGTTTCGTCAATTTTTTCTACCTCTTGCATGTTGCTCCAACCTATGATTAGAGGTAGATGAAGTGCTCAAACCAGTTTTTACATTAAGTTATGAGGTCCGCTGAAACTGTATATACGTGTGAACCGAATAACTCATAATCTTATGTCCTTTGCAGGATGACATCTGCAAATTTGAACAGAGAATTCTTTAATTGAAGTTGAATCCTACAGCAAACGGTATTGCCATGGATTTAGTTGCGGTGAAGAAATTACTGGGGCCCATGTATATTATGGCAACACTAGGTGAGTATTTTCGAATCCAGTATATCCTCATACTCAGGTAGCCAAAATTGGCCTAAAAGTAAAGTATTGTATAGATGCGCTATTTTTGTTCCAAATGATAGATTTGCAAGTGGACAGTCATAATCCGATGGGTGGCACACTTGAGCAGTGTTTTCTAGGCCATGTCCATTTTAACCTAATATCTCATAATTAGGCAAAAATTGCAAAAGTTGGATATCAACTTGAAGCTATTGACAGCCTCAATGCGCAAATGTGTGTTACAATTTTATATTGTATTATGCGAGGTCATTTTGAGAGGTCTTTTAAGGTTACCTTGGGTCAGACAGTCTCCGTACCCCTACCAGGCATTTGAGGGTGGGCGTGATCCCCTACCAAACTTTCAACACTATGCTGGAAACGACAACAACAAAGACGGAACATTCCGTGCCTCTATAGAAAATATCATTGGGGTCATTTTGAAGCAGTTGGCATACTCGCGTGAGCAGAGGATCATGGGCAAAATTCAACAGGGTATGAGAATAGGACTGAAAATTTGCGTTTTCTTTTTTTAATCACCTTGTCACCTTGTCAGTAATCACGATTACACACCATAGGGAGAACTTTATGACAATGGCAATGCAAGCTATATGGGCCAGTCTCTTCGAGAAAAAAGCGAATCAATCCAAGATAGTAACCGTGGTATGAAAGGTATTGCCACGATTCCTTAAATCGTCAAATTACGGAACATTTGTCTACTTGGGAACACGATTTCAATTCGACATATTAGATATTTGTGCTGCATATGCATCTCGGTTACTATAAATCTTAACGTTCAAGGAAAGTGACCTTGACCCATACCCAAATGATTTGGACATGGCAATGTTCCAGGTAACCCGTGAGTTCGAGGGTTTAATGTCTCCCTTTTCACGAGATAACGTGTCAATATCAGTTTCAAAAATGACGAAAAAGTCAACTTAGGTGTGCTTCAGATACATGGACCTCGAATCGGGTTATGGATAAAATGTGTACAGTTGTTTCTTCCTATAGTTCCTCGTCGCCAATTGGAAAACAAATGATTGAGAGCTCATAATTTAGATGGGGAAAAAACTGAAACAACGTCCCATATATGGTCAATTTGGCTCCCCGAAGGACGCATCTCCCCTGCATTACTGCTAAAGGCTACTTGTTGGCCAATAGTGACCCTGAAAGAAAAAGTCAGATATGACAAGATATATGAGATTATGTAGCAAGAAAGATATGGTTGACAAAATGCTGCTTCACTAACATATGCATCTCTAGGGGGTTGTACCACAGATCAGTGGCAAGAAAGTCAGGAAGGGAACATGCTATCTAGTCTCCACTTAATTTCATAGGGAAAAGTATCGTTATTAAGGTGTTCGGCAACCCGTTTATCACGCTCGATTGATGAGCTGAATAATCCAATAGGATCAGGTAGGAGAAGGGCGAATGGACTGAAAAATCACACGGATGACAACACAATGCTATTCTATGGATAACAACTTCTTTATTGCTGTGGAGCTGATGTTTCGTTAGAGATACTTCCAACTTTTCAAAGCTTGGCAAAGATGACAAGATCAATTGGATAAAATGCATTTCAGGATTAGATATTTGTCACCAGATGAAAATGTAGAGCCAAGCGGTGTTGTCGTCAGTTTTTACTGCCACTGTCGTTAAATATGGGTCTAGGAGAAGTAATTGCCAAACTTACTGAGCATGTTAACCCTGCATGGGCTGTGCAATTAGAGGCCAAACCCACTTCCAAAATATGTTTCGCACTCTTCGATGTGTGGGGCTAAACGTTTCCACAGTGTATCTTGAGGTCAAATTCCAGAAAAAAATCCAAGATAGCCACACAGGGTTTTTAGTTGCGCAATTTTCTGCGATAAAATGAATAATTTAAAAGAATGATCTAATGTGAAATACAATAACTTTGGGGACCTTCATGAGTGAAAAGGCATGAATTTTGAATAAAAGCCACGAAAACGTAATTTTTCAGTCATGGCCGCCATGTTGAATGTACCCATGATCCTCTGATCGAGTGATTGAAAATTATCTCAACAGGATTTGCCATAAAGTTAATTTTTTGGTCATTTTGGAGATAGTATGGAAAGTTTGGTAGAGAATCATGCCACACCCCCAGAAGATCTGGTAAGGACAGGTGACCTCAAATGACCCCGAAATATTCAGATGTAATACACATTAGCATTGAGTAAGTCATTAGCTTCAATTTTATACCCAACTTGGCAGGTTTATATCGTGATCCAATTTTGGACTAATGATGATATAATAGGGTAACATTGGCGTGTCCTAGAAAATATGCAAACCCGTCGGATTATGAATGTCCACATGACCCGCTATCATTTGGAGAAAAATAACATCACATTTGTTCGCAGCTTTAAGGTTTCCCTTGTCGATTACCTGACTATCAGTCTTCTACTTTATTTTCTCTGAAGGAAATGTTAGCTTCTGAGAGGAAACGTACTACCCCGATGAAGTGTGTCTAAGAAGTTTCAATCTTCAAAACATTTCTCGTATGAATATCACAACTTATCTACGGGGCTTGAATCCTCATCCGTTTGTTAAACATAATGGTGTACAATGATGAAAAGTGGTGCGATTCCATCATTTGGTGTTTAAGTTTCTGAACAATTATTAGTGTTTAGGGGGAACTTTGTTCAAGTCTTTGGTATACTCGTCCTATAGAGATTATGTATTCCATATGGAGACCTCGGTTGTATCCAAAAATATAAATTTTATATATTGATATAATATAGCATGGACGCGAAACATGATGAGCAAAGGTTGAAATTCATCAGATACGCAGAACTGGAAACCAACAAACCGTCAAGTGCTCCTGCCATCCCTTTTGCCTTTTTGCTAGGTTTTTTCGTACACATATACGGATTCACTTGATGTTATTGCATTAGAGGAATGTGGGATCTTAAATTTGAAAGATCCTTGTGGCTGTTCACTATTTTCTCCAGAGTCTAAACTTTAATGATTTCAAAGATTGCTGTAACTATTCTGTCTTTCTCTGTATTCCACAGTCATCTTCATGTTCGGAAGAAGGGAAAACTTACTGAAGAGACACGTGTTAATCTCCGGGCTATTCGTGTGGACATGTTTTTATTGCTGCACAATTGGTGGTGCCTTCTCATATGCAATCATCAACTTTTTCGTTGCCTCCATGATAGACGTTATTATGTGGTGCCTGCAATTTGTTGAGGCCAGAAACGCTGGTTTACTGAATATTTCCGAGTCGGATCGGGTAAATAATTACACATACGATGGAGATAAATGTTTGTTACTGGTAAGCGTTAAAAGGAAAGGGCCTGTCGCCATATTGGATTTCGGAACGTCGGTCACCTATAATTATCACCGTGACTGTGATACTGATCGCTACAAACAACTGGCAGTGCAACTTGAACCCTTCGTCCAATATTATCTAAGACAACACTGGTACTCGATCGGCTGTGATCCATGGAGAAATGCCCGGATGATGGTTGTTCCACAAACATTTCTGAGTCTCACAGGTGTCCCACCATATACTTTTCTTGAATACCCCGCTGTGAGTATTGGATTTCCGAACAGTGACAATGGTCCGTCCTTGCCAGAGTATCTTTGTTTGACTTTCAAAGGGGATATCGTCTGGTCCGGTCATTCATCAAGGTTTTCCAACCTTCACGCCATCTGGGATGACCACGAATAGACCCGATACCTTAATGACTCCAAAAGTCAATATGAACATTTCATTAATAATAATACTCAGGTAGAGTTAGCGACGTTCTGAACCGCATTATCAAGACCAGTGTGTGAATTCAGCGTGTATACCCGGTTGCCTCATGCACACATGTTCGCTTCAATATCATTAGATATTAATAGGAAATTTTTACGGCCTTCACCCATTCAGATTCATCTGTTGTGTTTTTTCTCGTGAGCTCGACAAACCACATTTCCCATTGACATCTCCATGTAATAGACAATTTTATTCTCGGCATGGGTGATGTCAACCATAAACACAAAATTCAGGCTGAGAAAAGAAGGTTACCATCGACTCTACCCAAGTACCGGGGCGAACAGGCTCTGACATATCTTTGTCGAGAGTTTGATTCGACTGGGTTCGCGTAGATGATATGACCCAGAAATGACCAGGGTATTCCCGAGGATGATGTTAATGCATATATTATTTCCAACGTGTTTCCAATACAACTCGTACAGGTTTGGTCTTTGAATGTGACAACTGCTTCTGTACTTCATGTTCTTCAATTTACTATAATCTATCGGGGATACCCGATATCGGTCTCTGGAGGAGTACGTCATGAGGCGTGATTCGCTCTGATGAGCGCCTGCAAAGTAGTCGATTTCCGTTTCTCCCTATGCTACGGAAGCACTTATTCAGTCAGCCATAACTGGAATAAATTTGGTAAATAGGCATCAAATTATCGTACTCTTTGAAAAAACGACCATTATCTTGACAAATTTAAGAGGAAAATATGTCAGATATCGCTAGTTAAAGATATCGCTGTCGTTGAAACATAGGGAGAAACATCCTCGCTAAAACCAGGGGTATCTCTGTCCTAGTTCGAATGGGAATGAATCGTGTTCAAGGAAAATGGGACATCCTCTGAATATTGACCAATCAGATCACATGTTTACCGCGACCAAGTACAAGTACATCAATAAATATAAAGAAAAGATAGTTAAAAATACAATTTGAAGAGAAAAGTAATTAGATAACTCCCTATAACTAAGGTCGAATGGATCTGATTAGATCTACAGACGAGTACAGAGTACAGACGATGAAATCATAAAATAAAATCATAAGATAAAATAATGACATTACAGTATGTGTCAGCAAACAAGCGTGGTTTGATATTTACAGCAATATTTGTTCTCGTTTTAAGAGTCAACGTCTCAAACGAGGAGAACATCGCTGCACGCGAGCGCTGGATGGTCAAAATGTGCTATGACCTATGCCCGAACTGAAGAATGTTCATAATCCATTGACGAGCGTCTGCCATCAAAAATCCCACAAGCCAGGTAACTGTAGAAATAACTGAAACTTTCAAGGCGTTCATCGATATCAGTGCGTTCGACCTCACTTACTCACTGAAGGACCCGTGACTCGAATTCAGTGAAATATCTCACGGATTTCTGTCCAACTGCAATGATCCATCCATTAAGATTTTATTGTTATGTATGCTTGGTTTAAATAGTTTAAATTCGGTATCAGCGAATATTTTAGCACAGAAGTTCAAACATTTGACGTATTTTTCTGTCAGCGCAGTTTTTCTAGGTCAAGAGGTCACGTAACTGAAATGATTATTGAAATTAGCGGAACGCAGTCTGCTATGCAACATGGTCAATCTTTTGACTCCTTTGAGTCACAAACCACCATTGAATTTTCTCGGTGTATGATTACCATCATGATTTGACTCTCGGTAAACATTGATTGGCCATAAAACCTGAAATGATCTGCGACGTATTTTAAAATGTTTCATAGTTAATAGTTAACGAATACAGTGGTACGACATGGAAATGTTCAGGCTGATTAACACTACTGGATACAAAATCCAAGAAAACTCCATGAATTACTCGTGGAAATACAATAAATTTGCCATGCCCGTGAATTTGCCAGTGAAAATCAATCGATAATGGCTGAACATTTTGAGAAAATGTGTTAACGCCATGATCAAATCTTCAAGCCCCATGATATACTGGCTTGGCCAGAAAATTTAGGGTCAGAATTTAGTTTTATATGAAAATCATGGCCATGAAAATCTCTATATTTGATAAGAATCATGATACTGAATTGGGCCTTCTGTCGGCTATAACAAAAAACATTTAAAAGTTGTTTAATGATCTTCATTTTTATCTCCAAACGGCATATATGCACGGGGGATATAGCGATAGCCACGGAAGTCGGTCCGTCCGCCCGTCCGTATTTCTTGGCAACGCAACTCTTCCGACACTTTTGATACGGTTCACACGATACTTAGTGGATATTATCAACACAGTCTGAAGATGAGCTTGTGCTCTTCCCGTTGACGAAGGATTTTTCCTGAATGATTTATTGCCCTTTACAGTTCAAAATACTGTAGATTAAATATCATCTTGTCAACGCAACCCTCCTACACTTTTGACACGGTTCACACAATAAATGTTGGATAATATCGGGAGTCTGGAGATGCGCATGTGCTCTTCCAGTTGACGAAGGATATTTCCTAAATGAGTTATTGCCCTTTACAGTTCAAAGTACTGTAGATTAAATGGTATCATCTTGTCAGCGTATCTTCATTTTTACATAACACTTGGTGGATGTTATCAGCACAGTCTGGAGATTCGCATGTGCTCTTTTTGTTGACGAAGGATTTTTACTTACTGAGTTGTTGCCCATTGCAACTTTCGATGGGGTTCGCATGCTACTTGGTGTACATTATAGTCACAGTCTGGAGACGCACATGTCCTTTGATGTGTTGTATTGCACATCGCTGATTTTCTACACACAGAAATGCAGCTGTTTTTCTCTTTTCCACTTCAATAACACTCGGGAGGGGGGGATACACCATCTTTTGATGGCTGTTATTTAGCTTGTAATTATTATTGGCCATGAATATCAAGTATGGATATGGATCTATCTGGAATTATAGTTACTTACACTAGCATTTTTAATGTAAGAGCATATGAGCTTATCTTGTCTTACGGACTTCAGCCAGAGAGCTTTGTTTCTACAATGTTCCTATATATCTGAGTGCAGCTCTCATCACGTCAGCAATCGCCATATAGTACGGTTAATTTGTCCAGCTACAACATTGTACACATTTTTAAGTTGCTCATATGGAAAATTTCGCAAATCACCTTTTCTTACTTAATTTCCAAGAGAATTAGCTTTTCACGGTGAAACTTCGAGTGCATTAATTGACGTATGCCTAAATGTGTGGTTCACGGTTCGTAATCTTCCCTCATGCCTACATCTACACCATAGACCTGCCTAAAATTACCTTACTATTCCAGGAAAGGACATTTGCTTACATCAATGATAATTTTGGCTACTTCGAGTAGAAAGTAATCCAGTTATCACTGATTAATAGTCTCCATAGTGTAGGAGAAAGACGTACGAAACCATAAAGTTAGGCCGTCAAGTCGGCGAAACTTTTGTCTTGGAATTAAAGTGGAAAAGACAGAACCGATGTAATAAACACCTTCGTGTAGAATTTTACGGAAAAGAGAACTGTTCTTTGCAAAAACGTGGAGACTGCGCACAGAAACTTTTCCTACATGGCATGGATGTCTGTTGTGACTGAATGAAGTGAATCAATAAATTGATACAATTTTGCTTCAATTTTCTTCACCTAGATGTATGCCAGAGGATAATTATAATATTGGTGGCAGTTTTAAATAACAAAAATCAATGCACGAGTAAATAATGATCCACTGTAATTATAAATTACATTTCAGCTGCTAAACCGATAGCATTTTGTTGTATTTTTTTTGCTGTAATCCCTGAAAAAAGTTCGAATGCTTTGAAATAAAAAAATATGCAGACATTTGTTATTCAATATTTATCGTGCAATATATATGGAAACAATGTTTCGATAAGAAACATTCACAGACGTTAATGAACTTTGTCAAGCTTAGGAACAAAACATCTCATTTTAACAACATCAATCTTCGAATGCGGTTTACATTGAGATAAAATGGGAATACCTGTTTAAAATAATATCCAAAATATAAAGTTCTGTGAAGAGAGTGGAGTGGAGTGTGGTGTGTGATAAACTGCAAAATCTTCTCGCCTTCCCCTTAGTAGTGGAGATACATGCTGAGAATATGCGGCACATTTATGGCTATAATAACTAATCATCAAGATTTGTTCAAATCATCAAATGTTGAGAATGTATCACAAAGTCAGACACTTATTAAATCAGGAAAAAGCAAAAAAACTGCATAAAAACATGCATCGTCTTTAAAAAAACATCTACCAAACGAAGCCGACCGCCGGAAATCTCCAGCAACCTGCGGCAGAAGTACCGGTTGTCTTTTCACACCTGGAACAAAGGTGCAGACGTCTTCTACCAGACGATCAGAAGTCTCCTGGCAAACGATCGGCTCGAAAGTAGTAAAGCTTTCATCGACGCAAATACAACAACAACAACGGCCTTGTCGATTTCGTTGCAAGCGAGCTAATAGAATGGAACACAAATTAATATTGTTTTCTCTTCCAGAATTGCAACACATGTATTGCTTGACAATATATTAGAATCGGTTACGGTGTACTTCGCAAATAAAGAAAATAGTATGAAACCATAATATCGTTTCATGAGCGTGCGCTTCGAATGTGATGTATTTTGCAGGAGACGGGCTTGCGTAATTTTGGATGCGGCTTTTAAAAAAGTCAGCCCTAGCTTACCATGGAGACGATCATATAGTTTTAATCAAAATGATGACCAATGTTTATTACTTATTACTTGCTAGCGGTTGTGTCCCGCCGTGTCAATTCCTCAATATATCACATGCAATTGATTGGTCCCTTCAGCCCATATCTGTTGCTCTTTCTTTGTTATTTATTTATTCTGAAATATATCGCTTGTAAACATCTTGCATGAACTAAGAAATTGAAATAAAACATCGAGATGATGGGCCGCAAAATCCGTATGGGATGCTTCCCTTAAACTACAAGTTAAATTATATCTGTTGTAATCTTCTTGCCAGACGCACCCTGGGTACACCTTCACAGAAACTATATTTTCATTATGGTATGCGCGAAATGCTAGTGGAAATATAAGGAAGGTAAATCATAACATCCTATCAATGTAAACCTAACATTAATACTATGAACGTATTGCCGTATACGGTTAGTATCCCTTCATGCGCATATATTACTCTATTTCCTGTATATTGTGCCATAGTTCATGAATTATTGTCCCAGTTCTATCTCAGTACCGTAGTTCACGAAGGAATTTGAACAACTTGTTCATATTTAATCGGATGCTTCTCTTAAATATAAACGCCACTCGTGAACCAATATAGAATTTCCGCGTTCTTAATCCAAAGTTGCAACAACATTAGCACCTAATTCCAAAATAAAGAATAAAAATAACGCGGTTTCTTGAAAGAGGAACGTGGTCAACGAATTCCAATGATACGGGAAATACATAATGATATTCGGATTGTCAGTCCGTATCCCGGTCAGTTTTCTAATTTCAAAATGAATCTCGGGTGTGGTTTCATATAAACGTTAAAGTACATGAGGTTCACGAGAATCCTAGTTCCGAGTTAAGCGGTTTTAGACCCAACCTACGAAAGGTAATGCCAAAGATCTTGCAGGCTACGTTGAACTTCGAGATATTTATCTTTGTCCTCAACACGAATATATGCCCAGTTATTCGTTCTTATCTGTGCGGTACAATGTTTGAAACTTGTTTGGCGCATCGTTCATCGGCATAACGTGATTCCCAATGTTCAAAGTGCTTGGCACCTGTATAGTAGTACATCGGCGAAGCGTGATTCTCAATGTTCAAAGTGCTTGGCTCCTACACAGTACATCGGCAAAGCGGGATTCCCAATATTCAAAGTGCTTGTGTTTCATTCAACCGTCTGTATGCTTCTCTATACAAACGCAACGCGTTTAAGGCTCGGAAGACAATGCACTTTTAGGTGCTCTACCATGCTATTCCTTGACCTGATATGATACAAAAATGGCATTAATATAATAAAAAAGTTGTAACTGCTATTACAAAAGGTTGCTATTTATATGATAGAAAAATATGATAAAAAGTTGCCATTGATATGATAAACGGTTACCACGAATATATCTAATATTAATCTGATGCCAAGTTTGAATAAGTAGATGTGGCTGCCTTAACCCTACCTGGCCTGGGGGGGGCCATTATGGCCCCCCCTACCAAACTTTCTGCACTATCTCCGGAACGGCAAAAAATGGAGAGCTGAAACTCCGTGACTTTATCGTTTGTCTTATTGGTGTCATTTTGAGCCTATTTTCATAACACCCCGAGCAGAGGATCATGGGTAAATTTAAGATGGCGGCCACGTGGTGTACCAGAAAAGTGATGTTTTTGTCATATTTCTTCAAAATTTTTGCTTTTCCGCAATGAAAAGTGGGCAAAAACTATTTGATTTCATATCACATTAATATTTGCTAATTTTCCATGCAGTTTTTGTGGAGAAATTGCAAAAATAAAAAAATCCGGAAAATCTAACCGAAAAATCGACCAAAAAATGCCGTTTTTCAAAATGGCGTCACTGTGACGTCATCAAAGCGGCCATCTTGGATTTTTTTACATTTTTTGGTAGAGCTTGACCCAAGGGTATAGTGTAATAAGTTTCAGCCCCCTATCTCAAGGGGTAAGACAAATAATTAGGGGGGGGGCCATTTCGGCCCCCCCCCCAGGCCTGGACACGTCCCAAAAAGCCCAGGCCAGATAGGGTTAAGCTGCTATTGCACCAGAGTGGTTCGTTTATTAAGTTATTAGATAACCTAGAGTGTATTTGTTCACGCTTTAGCAGCCGCTAAATACGTCGACCTACAGAAGGTTTGAAATTGATGGTTTTATAATTGTAAGCTATTCTTTACTCAATTTTATAATATATTTTGCAATGCCTATATATGAGGTCTTTCCATTTCCTTTGGTGTAGCTTAACTACTTTTAATCATATCACTTTTAGCCTATGAATGAAGTTTATTATGTTTCATTCGTAACCCCCATATTTATAGTCATGTGTAATTATTGTCCAAAGTATCCTATCGAATACAAATTCCAAATGAATTTTTAAACAGGACAGCACTTTAGTTCATCAACGAATGTATCTGCTGGGTTGTGTACAGCCAAAAATAAAAGCGGACATTCTCTTATGTATATCTAATGTCAGATCTGATGGTTGCTATTAGATATGGTCAATAATATCACAATCAGCACTCACACCCACACTCCATCAACTGAATCCGAGGAGTCGCAAAACTACCAACGGAATTGGGTAGATACTTCATGTGGGAGGCTATCGTCTGAGTTTTTTGTTCAGCGGAAAAGGCTCAAGTCTAGAAATATTGTTTCCCCATACTTGGCTATTTCACGCATTTTCTCGTGATTCTAACATGGAGTATGAACCAGAAATTGACATATATATTGTGAGATCTGTCCTGGCATGTCCAGCCTGGCAGTTTCAGCTATATCAAGAGGAACATGAAGAGGAAGCTGGACAGTATCGACAGGAAGGGCTGGAAATACGTTTGGAACTTCCATCTACCTTGGTCGAGAGGCCCTGATCTGGCAGCCGGTATCAGATGACTGAAAAAAACCTCTATCGGAGAGCTTGCTAAACCTAAAGCGAAGCCAATCGAAGCACAACCTAAAGCGAAGCCAATCGAAGCACTGCTCGACAAACAACAACTCCAGCTGATGGAGAGACAAGTCTCAGAAGTAAGAATTTCGCTCCTTAGGAAGATGCTGTCATCACAGGTCCCGAGCTACCGTATCTAATTCCGCTTATGCCAGTGCTAAGGGCCGTGTGGTTATTTCATATAATAGTTTCCACATGAACAGCTGCAATGCGGCTGAGATCTACGTCTCAGAATCTTCCGTATTCTAGTCTGGATGTGAAGTTTTCTTTTAAACAAATATTAAGGACTTTCTAATCGCCAGACGTCGTAAGTCTTCCCCTCTCTTTATCTGTCCAATTTAAGTGATCATCATGAAAATGAAGCGAGAGTTTCACAGCTAAGGAGAATGCGCCTGAATACTGGATACAGCTGGGAAATTGCAAGACACGAACACCTTAGTTACAACGGATGAATTTCGGCAAGTTACCTTTTCGCCTATCTGTCGACGTACGAGAAACTTGGGGACCTCATTGTCTGCAACAAAGAAAAATACTTTCGGAAACTTGGAAACTTTTTCATTTTACATCACGTGATGCTATTTTGACCCAGGCCCAAGATAGTCCACCCGGTATTCTTCCTAAAACCAGAAAATGCTCCTGCTCCTCAAGAACCAGCATGATCATGACAGAATCCCTCTACCAAGGCTATTACAGATCCCCCTGGTTATTCTTGAAGGGCCTTCTCTATTGCAAACTGACATTAGAAGAACGGTTGAGTGTCTGTGACGTCACCAGTAGTAGTAAAAGCGCAGTTTGGGTTAGATTGGTACGTGTGTGAAGGTTGTATGACCTAGGGTGCAAAAAGGTTGTATGTGGACCATACTTGGTCCAGTGTAGGGTTTCTATAAAACAAGTCCGTTGGGTATAGTCATACCGTGTTGTGGCTATGGAGTGACTTTGATAGATACTGTCGTATGCGCATTCGAGCTTAGTCGCATAAAGCTACACATACAGGAGTGGCTAGTGAAATGGTTTTGTTGAAGCTCTCATTTTATACAGTGTCTTGTAATGTGTCAGTCCAGAGTTACGTGCATTTTGACAACTTCTGAGTCTGTCTCATGCTGTAGAAGTAGAAGAAATGTACGGACCACAATTATGTAACACTTACACCTATTACACACTGATAACCGTGCAATTATTACACGATTTAGCACGGTTAAGCAATTTGTGACGTATGAAATCTACACCCGTGATCTGGACACGCACAGGTGTTCACTCGGGAGAATCCATTTCACTGAGCGGGTGATAAATTGCAGGACAAAGTCTCGTCTGCCTGTACAATCGAATGAAACAAATATAATGAATACTCTGCAAATAGGAACTCTATTTAAAGGCAGAAAATGTATAATCGCAGATATTTACAAACCAATTGGGATATACCAGTGTTACACAATAAGAAACAGATCAACAAGAGACACAATACGTGCTTTCAAATATGAATTATCTAGATAAGCGGAGGTCGAAGAGTTCAAGAGGGACTCAGATGATGAACCTCTTCTTGCTGTTCAAATGAGACACAACACGAGTATGATCAGCTGAACAAAAGGTAGATTTTTGCCCGCTGAGATCTGACTAACAAACGAAATGAACCAGGGGCCGAAATGCGGAATACGGATATTCAAAGGTATAGAATTCGTTTTATATTATTAATTAAGTCTTATAAATAAATTCATTTAAAGAAAAAAACGTTAAGATCCAACAAAAATCAGCTTCTAATTATACCGTTATTCAGTTTATTTCCAAGGCATGTTATCAACCCACCCCGCAATTTTAGTTATACTCTTTCAGTTCTCTTAGAACAACGATACTTCTTAGAAATTAGTCTGATATGAAAATCCCCATTATTCATTAGCCCAACAATTAGTGAACGTTCCCATCCAGATTTCCAATTTCATATTGGCTAACCTCAGCGTAGATATCTATATGTAAATGATCACATCACAACAGGGACAATACTAATCAATGGAGACAATGGACAGGTAGCCTAGCTGTCATGATTTCGAATTAGTATGCTGCATTCTAAATACAATGCAAGTTTATTAAACCTTGAACGCCTGTTACGGATAGTTACGGATAAAGCCATAGAAGAAACTACATGTATCTAATAAATACATAATCATGGGGGGGGGGTGAACTCTTGTCGGGGTTGACCTTAAGCATCCGATCGGATACACAATTTTTGGCGGTTTTTTGAAAATGTAAACTGCATTTATAACACTTCAATTGGAGCGATAAGCAAGAGGAAATTGACGACATCTGCCGACTAATGAACCGTTTCCAATTATTGTTCGCGAATGAATCGTTTATTTCTTCAAATTTTCTCGAAGTCGCGATTTTCCAATGCGCGAGGGAATGGGTTTTTTCTTCAAAATAAACGGTTCATTCGCGATCGCTGTTCGAATGTTTTTTTTCTGTTGGCAATCGTTTTTCAATCGAGAAATTTTTCTCGAATAAAAAGCGATATCGTGATTCAATGATTTTTAAATCGAGAAAGAATAAGCGAATGAAAAAAAAAACGATTGGGGATTATAGCGGAAAGTAGTGCGGCGATGTTCAGCCTGACTGATCCGCATACACGTGTGAGTTTCTACATCATAAACAGTTCGATCATTTTCTTCTTCTTCATTTTCCATTCTGCTTTGCCTTGTGAAAACTAAAGCATGTTTCTGTTCAGTTGGTGGTTATATAGATACGATGAGGATATTGAAAGAAATTGAAAAAAATATATATATACATATGATTATAACTTCATATTTACATGTATTTGGCTCGGATATAGTCAGATTGAGTCATTTGCACTTGCAATTTCGTACAAGACTACACAATACTAATAATAATTTTGAGTATTTCTTTGGTTCAAAGCTGATATTATTCCAGATTTCTTGTGTAGTATTTTTTCGTGAACGTTTTTGGCATCTATGCGTGGTGAAATTTGAGTTGATTGGTCAGATTTTCGCTGTTCGCGGTGGTTTTTTGTCCCTAGATCACCATTTTTCTTGTGCAGATAGATGGCGCTGTATTGAATAGAACATTATCATACGTCCGGGGCTTTTGGGGTATTCGAACGCACTTAGTTAATATATAGCGCGGGCTATTTGTAAAACTGTTTACAACTGTCATTATTTTTTGCTTGTTTGTTTGGTTGTTTGAATTAATCTTTTCTGAAACTCCCTGGGTGGGAGTCTATCAGTGCTAAACGCCACCGTTACCTGGCTTGTGCATGGGATATTTGGTGGTAGATGAATACGTATATTTTCAACAAATTATGAAATTAATAAATACAAAGGGGAAAATATATATAAAAGAAATGATTCAAAGATGAAAATACACGCATTCATTCACCATCAAATATCCCACAAGCCTGGTAGTTGTAGTATGGAAAACACTGAAAATGGGCTGAACGCGGCTTGCTTGGCAAGATGATCAAGGTCTCGCCTTTGGTTAAAAGGGAAACCTTGGCGATGCGAAGATGTGTTTCAAAAGGCCGGTAAATTCAGGTCACGTGACTTGGTTGCTGAAGAATCAAACAACGCCCCTCACCGTGTATGATACTATATGAAAAATGACTGCATTAATATAAAATATGAATATAAGTTGTCTGTCCCACAGCTTTTCAAATCCCACGATTTTGCGAAGAAAACGTCCGAAATTTTTAACCGATGATCTTACTCGGACGAGATATTGTTTTCTTTCTTGCCAGCTTGGTTAATCCAGTATGAGACGAGATTATATTATATTCAGGTGGTTTCTGGCTTGAGTTTCCCTTTGGAATCATTCATAGTTCCTTTATGCACATGTAAAATTAAAATAAAAAAGATTGTACATATGCGAATCCAACCGTTATATGCGATTCAATCACCATTGTGATATGCATTTAATATCAATATGAAATCACTGCCGCGAATATTGTTATAACCAATAAAATTAACTTGATGGTGATTGTTTAAACTTATTCACAACTCAATAGTTTAAAAATTGTACCGAAACATGAATGGAAACCCTTTCCTAATAACAAAATATACATATTTAATTACACAATGTTTCACATTAATTAACCTAGAAATTATTGGCTGGAGGGCTAAGCTGTACTGGGTTATCGCCATGCGCCCATTCACACGTCTATCAAGTCTGTGCCGTAATCATTATGATAATGCAATCAACGACGAACTCAAATCCACCTATGACCTATAACAAGTTGCATGAATATATAAGGATATTATTGGGCGTATGAAGGGATTGACTGAACATTAACACATAGTCGGCTCACACGATTATTAAATAAACATGTAATTTTGTCATATAAAGTAAATCTGAGCATGGTAGAGGTATGTGTATAGATATTTCACGCATACGCTCTACTTCGGCTTGTAGGAAGCTATATATCGCGAATCATATATATTATCCGGTTATCTTACGCATTTATGCAGTATAGTTTAGTAAAAGAGGTTTTCCATCGACAAATCCGCAACCAACATTAAATGTAGTTCCCAGTTCGCGGATAAAGCTGCATAAGACGGCAACACGGCCTATGTGTCAGATATTACTCCGCCTCACGATTCTCTCGCATCTTGAAAAAAACCCGATTCCCTCGCGATTGAAGATTCGCGATCAAAAACGGATCGCGTATGGGTAAACGATTCAAAATCGATATCGCCAGAGATTTTTTTTTTCAGAAAAAGCTCAATCGTTTTTTTTCTCATTTTTTTTCTCGATATCCTCGCGACTGATTCACGAATGATCGTTTTTCAATCGAGAAAATTGAAGAAAAATCGCGACTGAAGAAAAAACGATTAATGGAAACGATCCCTAAAGTACAACCATATGACAACCTTGGTACCTCACATTCAGACCCGAGAATACCGTGGATTCTCGGACGTAGACTTGGTATCTCAGCTGCGCTTTTATTGTAGCTTTTCATGTAGAGATTATGAAGTATTCACACGGTCCCTAGCACAGGTTTAAGCGGCATCAAATACGCTAGCTAGCTGTGATGACAGATCAGCTCATAGAAATAACTCATCTGAGTTATTTCGATTATTGCCTTTTCGAGCTCGTCATTTGTTATTGGCAAGAATTGTGCCTCCTGACGATCAAATATATTACACAATGCCAAACCTCAATTCACACAATTTTTTTTGACGGTTAACGCTGATCTCGCCTTAAAAAGAAATTCTGAGAAGCATCGGCTACCATCATTAAATGTTGTGGCAATGCATTCATATCTTACGTATAAAAATACGTAAGAAATCCAAAACGATCATAAAACAAATATTATCATACAGAAAAAAGATCATGCTCATAGCTACCATATTAAACTTCACCATACCAGGTTGAATCGTGCAAAAAGCTGCTTGCTTGGGCTTTAATTATAACAATCCTGTCGTCCGCCATGGCAATCTTCCGGTCGACATCCGGTCGATCACGTTGATATGACTGGAACAGCTCATTCTTTCACAGTGAAATTATGCTGTAATTTGTTGAAGTATCTTTTTCATTGAAACTGCTTTCCATGGGAACTCCTGTTAATCCCTGTAACTTGTAAATATCTGTACAACTGTTTGATTATCTGTTCCAGCAAATCAGTTCAGTCTCTCTTGGATGAGTCAAATTTGCGGAGAATATCGTCCAATTTCGCTGTTACAGACTGATTTTGCCAGCAACGCTGTATACTCCGGTAAGGTTGGGAAATCTTGAAATGAAGACGTACAGACCCGGTCCGTGCTGGTTATCCATGATAAAATGAAAGAAATATAATGAAGTGTAAGGACCACAGGCTATATGCCAGAGACACGGGATTTAACACTATCGTGTGTGTTTGCTAGCTAATCCGCAAACGAGATGACCTTACTCGGCCACATAGAAAAAAAAATCGCGCTATTTCCTTCTGTCAAGCGCAAAAACTTTACATAATAGTGCAGCGAGCGGAGAAAAGGCATTTTTCGACAGCGCGCGTAAAAAACCTTGCCCTATGTTAACCCTATCCGGCCTGTATTTTCAGACCTGTTCAGGCTTTGGGGGCATTTCGGCCCACCCAAAACACTTTTCTTACCCATTGAGCTAGGTGGAAATATAAGAAAATCACAGATAGACGATCTTATGACGGCACAGTAACGTCATCTTCAAGCGAACTACTGTTTCGTCGATTTTCGATCAGATTTTTCGATTTTTTGTTATTTATGCATTTTCTTGCAAAAAACTGCATTATAAATTAGTAAGTAATAGTTTGATGTGAAATAATATAGATTTTGCTCTTCGCAGAAAAGCAAGAGTTTAGAAAAAATATGACAAAAATATCACTTTTCTGGTACCCCATATGTCAGCCATCTTGAATTTGCATAGGATGGTCTACTTGGGGGTTAAATAATTGAACCCAATATGAACAACTAAAACGTCGCAGTGTCACCTCGGATTTGAAGGGGGTCAGATAAATCAAGGCAGGTTCGAAGTGGGAACGTAGAAATTGTCTGGGTAAAATGAAGATGAAAAATCCTAGGTCAGATAGGGTTGTGTCCAATTCAGTCCACTTTCATCCTATAGCTTTGTTGTAGAACCCCTTTCAGTTTCTTTATCTTGTGTCCAGTCCTGTTGTTCACTCCACTTGAAATCCATAATTTTCACACTTCACATAGCAGCCCAACTCCCGCCACGATCGTCGTCCAGGTGCAATTTCTGTAAGGGAGAGTTCCCGTTTATCGTTCGTGGATCCATGGTTTAATCCATTTCGTTTAAACCATGCCACGAACGATGAGTGTATCGTTGGTTCGTTTTTTCAAAAACAAACATTGAAAAAACAAACGAAGAAATAAACATTGCGTTCGTGTGATGGTTTTCTGTAGTTTCCAAGGTTGTGACTTTCTGGGGAAAAAAACATCCGAAAGTAGTTCCGCCTGAGTTACGTCACACTAAGATACGCCCACACACTGCTTGACTGACTGTAGCTCATTCTTGTGGGCCGTTAAACCGCCGATAACAGGCCTACCCTTTATATACCCGGTACTATACCCGATACCGTGTTAAAATGACCACGGTGTGTGTGCATTCTGACGAGGATTAATAAATATAATCTACATGTATCGTGTTGTAATCCAAACATTGGGACTGCTGATTTAACGATGAGAAGCCGTACACATGATCATTCTGTTCAAAAGATTTCAACCTAACCACAAGTGAGAACCCATAGAGAGATTCACTTTTTTAAAGAGCCAAATTATATTAAAAGTTACGATTTTCTTATCTTTATTAACATATGTTAACATATAAACAGATCATTTTAAGGGTTATCAAGTTGTAGATTTTCTGGCTGCGAATATCTGCGATATTTCTGCTCATATTTCCACATATGCAGTTGGTTTTAGAAATTTTGTGAATTTGTCATAAAGCAAATAGCAATATATAAATATTCTATTACCAGTAAAAACCTCACCAATCAATCGCCATCAACCTTAATATGTGAGAAAAATGTCGCGGATAATCGTGAGCAACAACGATAATCTACAACTTGGTCACCCTTAAAATGGTCTGTTTATATTTGTTAAACATATGTTAAAAAAACGTGAAAATCTTTAGGTTTTGCTTAATTTGGTCTGACAAAAAGGCGTGCCGAAATGTCGTCACTTTTCACTTTTATTAAATTTCGCAGTGCTGGTGATTAGCTGTGCACGAGCCGTTTTCACAGCGTCCCCGACCTTCCCCATATTACGATAGATGGCACATTGTGTATCTACGCATGCGCACTTGGATTGACATGAAACACATAGCGTCCACCGGAATATGGGGGAGGTCAGAGTCGCTGTGAAAATGGCTTGTGTACAGCTAATCACCAGCACTGCGAACTTTAATAAAAGCGACAAGCGTGAAGGAGAAGGAAATAACCGGTAAGAAGCATCAAATTGAACGTTTATACGGTACGGGTTATAGCACATGAAGATCAATGAACAGTATGTGTGACTATCAACCGCAGGTATTATTGAAAGGAGTGAGTGAGTGAGTGAATAGGGTTTAACGTCGCTTTCAAATTTTTTTCAGCTATATCACGACGGGGAAGGGAAGGGAGGGGAGGGGGAGGGGCAGGGGTACCTACTTGTAACAGAGCAGATCTAATGCTGCCATTTTATAGTGCTGTCCCACTGAAATATCATGCCGTAGGCAGACATGACACCCCACTCAGTCACATTATACTGACACCGAGCGAACCAGTCCTTGTTCTATCCTCTTAATGCTGAGCGTAAGCGAAGGAGCAACAAGTTCCATTTTTCAAGTCTTAGGTATGACCCGGCCTGGGATCGAACCCAGTACCTACCGCTTACGAGGCCGACGCTCTAACCATTAGACCACCGCAGTGCGGTCTGTTTATTGAAAGGAACAGGTGTAGCTAAGATTGATGCTATCTTGCAGCGGTTTGTGAAAAAATGATTGCCTAATTTCAATGTCAAAACAATATGATTTTATTAAAATAAACGTTTTCATTTCAAAGTTATTTATTATTTGAAATGCCATCATGCCATGTATTTTGCGATACATACTAAAAGTATTAGAGTTCAAATAACAGTGGCTTGATTTTTAGAGAAAAACGTGTTTATCTGGCCCATGCATGTAACGGCTCAGTGAAGCGGAACATCGCCGCTCTCAGTCGTTGTTTGGTTGAACTGAGGTATGACATATATCCGCACTGAAAAGGTAATGAGGTGTTCGAGATTATAATTAAGTCTCGAATATAATTAAATATGTTTTTTTCTGAAGCATATCAGAATGAGAGAAAATCTTTATTGATAATATTTATTTGACTTGATGCTTCGTTAGGGATTCTCCCGTTATTCAGACAAATAATGAAAAATTAACTTCAAGATCTGGTTACACGTAAAAGTAATTACCGCCTATCGAAACATTAGAGAATTCCGCATTGCATTTTCTCAGTGGCCACGGAGATTGCCTTATCAGGTTGGATAATGCGATCATCACGTGGCTGTATTGTTGCGCCTTCGTTTTTCAGCCAACGATGGATCGCTGGCAAACAAAGAAGGAAATAACGCAATGGTTTTCTGTGAAAAGAACGACTTCGTTCACTGCCGAACGAACCAATGAGTCGCATGTCTTTTTTAATGGTTATCCACGAAAATCGAAACAATGGGCGTAGAACGACTGCGTTTTTTTCATCGATTTAAACGAACGAAGCTGAAACGTTAATTGGGAACGCTAACGTTAACACGAATCGAGGAACAGCACTACGGAAATTTCTCTCAACGATGTCGACTTTACAGCAAAATTACACAAGATCTCCGAAAAGTACCTTTACCATCACTTCTGAGCCCCAATAACCAGTAATTCCACTCAGGCTTTTGCGTGAAAACCCTCGTCGACAGTCCAAATGTTCCCTAACCAGTTTCACTATCTCGTTCAATGAGATGACTTTTAGACAATGTTTCTCTATATTATAGAATGTCGCTTGTTGATTGTTTCTGTGGGGAGTGTTTACTGCGATATTGCCCGTACAGATCTGTGATAAAACGATGATTACACGCAGTAGACAGCGCAACAATGTCGAAGCATGTTCCAAAGATATAGTGTGGTAAGATTCAGCCCTCTAGCCTTAGGGATAGCGAAAATATGTAGGAACACTCCCACCCCCCAGGCTGCGGTACACCTCAAATCGTCCAGGGTAGATAAAGATCAAGCCATACAGGCACTGGTCCGTTTATCGCCCAGGTCTGAATCCAAACTTCGGGGTCAGTCTAATAAACCTGCGATTCACATAATTGCGGCATTATTTCAACTATCTTTGAAAAAGCAGTGGCCGTAGTAATACATCAATTATTAATCGATTGTGGTATATTGCCCGATGTGTTCTTTACTATAGGACTATTAACTATGACGGAGGATAAATTGATTCCGGGAAAAAAAGGTGTGTACATGAATTGTCAGTTGAAAATTTTAACTGCTCGTCCATGCACGGGGATTAACCAAGCTTTAAGCCATAGATGCATATTTACATTAAACGGGTGAATGCACGCATAATTCGTTTCTCCAGGCTATTTCTCTCGAGTTTATATCGCTAAGTTTATACACGCGAGGCTGCATGATTGTGATCTGATAGAGTCTATAATTTCCCGTATACGTATAGTACTGCCTATTTGCCAAAATGAAGATTACGGCAGATGGGACAAGGCATCGTTCATACAAGGATTCCAGTTTAGTTTCTCGGATATTATTTTGGTAAGCTAATTTATTTACTATCACTCTCTATCTTTGGTTATAGACCAGCAATGCCCAATGAAATCATGAGGCCTACTATGGTTTTTGCTTCGTTCGTTTAAATTACCGAAAAAAACCCAAGTCGTTCTACACCCATCGTTTTGATTTTCGTGGAAAACCATTGAAAAAACCATTCAACGCATTGGTTCGTTCGCCAGTGAACGAAGTCGTTCGTTTTACAGAAAACCATTGCGTTTTTTTCCTTCTTTGTTTGCCATCGTTCGATCGTTCGCTGGAAAACGATGGCGCAATAATACAATCACGTGATGTTCGCATTATCCAGCCTGATAACACAATCTCCGTGGGCACGGAGAAAAGAATCCGTTAATTCAAAGCAGAATTCTCTGACGTTTGAATAGGCAGTAAATTACTTTTACGTGTAACTAGATGTTGAAGTTCAGCTACATAATTAGACGACAGAAGTAATTATTGCACTTTTTTCCCCGGCTTGAATAGACACCCTCGCGTCAAACCCTGCATGGTTATTCGGTTCGTTCTGAACCGCATTATTCATTGTTATCTGAATTTGTATTATATCTAGTCTATTGTATTGATAGCTATATGTACGTGTAGTAAACAAACGCCAGCCCCGAATTCCACAAGCACCGCGATATCATTTATTGAATATCAATCTTCCCATGGTACTTCATAAGCTCCGTAATTTCTTCAACGCCCCATCCCAAAAAGAAATCTTCATCTTTTTCATTTTTAAAATTTATTTCTTTCTCGATTAACAATTTATAAATATAAGTTTTAGCAAGAACAATGATTTTTTTTGACATATGACAAATAATTAAAAGCAGCATTGTGTTAGCTTTCAAATGTCCGAATCTTTATTGATGTGTGTTCATTGTGATTAATACTTTTAACTATATTTAAGGGTGCAGATTTGGGTCAAGTTTGTTTAATGCTACCGTAACTTTAACCAAATGTGATATATTTTATGTGTTGCATGTAACAGCGGTCTTATTTGAATTCTTGAAGTAAATACATTCAGAATGACTCGTGAATTATAAGGCCCCACAAGGTCGGTTGGTACTAAGCATACGCAGCGGGTAGTAAATGCAAACATTGACTTATTTCGTGGACAAAGACGCAAAAAGAAGCAGAAGAAAAAGAAAAAACCCAACACTGAATAGATCATGATAGATTATATTTATAAATTCTCGTCAAAATGCACACACACCGTGGTCAGTTTAATACGGTGCCGGGTATATATCGGTAGGCCTGTTATCGACGGCTTAACAGCCTGCACGTGTGAGCTACCATCATTCGAGCAGTGTGTGGGCGTGTCTTAGTGTGACGTCACTCAGGCGGAACTACTTTTAATCGTTTTTTCTCCAGCAAGTCACAGCCTTGGAAACTCTATAGAAAACCATCGAACGAACGCAATGGTTTTTTCGTCGTTCGTTTTTTCAATGGTTTTTTTTTAAAAAACGAACCAACGATACACCCATCGTTCGTGGCATGGTTTAAACGAAATGGTTTAAACCATGAAAACACGAACGTTAAATGGGAACGGCCCCTAATACATGCCGCTAAGTTTCTCGGTACAGGTCACTACATCATATTTTTATTAATAATTATTCTATAAACATATAAAAATACAATTTAAAAAATAACTAACGCTATTGGCCTGGATTTTTGCGACCAATCCAGGCCCTTGGGCTAGGGAACTGAAACTATATTGTCATGCAAATGTGCGTACCCAAGTGAAGGAACGTTGAGAGAGAGAAATACGTTTTAATGTCAACAAACCAGGTCAAATCTGAAAGCGATTATCACAACACATTAAAACTACACATTAATCAATATTTATGTAACAAACCGATTTCACTCAAGTAACCTAAAATTAAATCTTCTTTCATCCGACCGAAATGATCTTCTAAAGTAGTTGCTGGATACAAACAATCTCTTACAATCTTAGAATCTATACAGTCGATCAAATTTGTTTCACTGTGAGATTCTCATGACCTGGAATATACATCGGCGGAGGTGGTTCATTTTTAAAAAATAAATGTTCATGAGTCAGTCGTGAATGGCTGATTCTGAAGCGCCTGAGGAGAATAACCTATAGCTTTCTTAAACTCATGAAGCTTGAAGGCAACCTCATCACGTATATAAAGATTGAACTATCTTTCTCATAGATACAAGGCACAGATACAAGGTCTTAAATCGCTATGCGGGACTCCTTGGTGGTTAATCATGTCATATAGTGCTGCTTTGTTCTTCTATCAGCAACAATATTTCCTGCAATGTCAACATGATTTGGTAACCAACAATAAAACAATATTAAACTGCTGTTTCAACTCTACGGTCATTTAACTTTAGAATATTCAGAATGGAGGGATGAGTTGTAGATCTATACTTGATCGATTTGAGGCATGCTAGACAGTCTGAGAATATGACATAGTTATGGTGGCTGATATCTGCAAAGTCGTATCATCGTACTATCGCCCTATTTTTACTGGGGCGATGGTGCGATGCGGTGGTACGATGGTACGATGGAGGAATTTCCATCGTACCATCGTACCATCGCATCGTGCCATCGTTTCGTCGCATCGTGCCATCGAACCATCGCATTGTACCATCGTATTATCGCATTGTGCCATCGCGTCGTATCATCGTACCATCGTACCATCGCTCCAGTAAAAATAGAGCGATAGTTGCAGTAAAAATATAACTTTTGTCTGGTAATAGATAGATTTTAGTTTTGGAACAAAAATAGTAGCACACGCCAGTCTCTCACCATCTTTGTGACCATCAGTATATATAGCTTCATCCGACTCATACTTTTCTAACATTAGGCCTTTTGTTTTGCTGATACACTAGTTCGTTTGTGCCAGCCTTTTCAAATTTCCTAAGGGTAGTATCTACCTGTCAATGTGGAAATGACATAGGCTTGTTAGGCAAATTTGATCAATACCAATACTAGCTCCAAGAGGTGGAATAAGAGTCGGGTTTATCTGAATATAATCTCCATGCTGAGACTCGGTTATATGCGGAATGTAAACAATTTGGCCGAAATTTCGTGACATCTTGCCGTGACATATTGCCGTGACATATTACCGTGACAGCTTTACTCTTCTCAGCTTTAATGGAAGTTCATCTGCCTCAACATATAAACGTTCTGTCGGAGGTAATCTGAACGTTCCGAGACAAAGCATTAATTATTGGTGTAGGATTGGATCTAACAGGGTCAAGTTGGACTTCCAAACATCGCGACGAACAATAGAGTCATATTCAAGTTTGGAAAGAAAAGTGATTGATCTAGACGAAGAAGTGTTTCCTTATCTCCTTTCCACTTATAGCTGGCCGCCCACTTCAGCAAATCAAAAACCGTTCGTCCATTTAGCTTTAAGACACTTTATACGGGATAAAAACGTTAGTCGGTGATCACCAATAATTTAACTTTTAATAACTTCTTTTAATACCTTGATCTCAGTTCCACATATGAACAGTTCTGGATCTGTGTGAGGGTTGCAAAACCATAAACAATTTATAACAATGTTTTCGTTATTTAGGATTACACTATACTAGTACAGCACAGATTCTAGTGCAGAAATTTGTTTAAGCCCTGTGCGAAATTCGAACCAACAACTCCCAGAATAAGTCACCTAATCGCCAGCACTATATGTCTCGGGCCTCACACACAAATAGGAGGTAGCAGACCGTTAGACTCGAACGCGAACATACTGTACCCATCTAATTACCAAAATGACACAGCTCCAATAGGTCATGATACAATATATCTTATCCTTGGATAACTTGAAGCCATTTTCCAAACACCAAGTCTTGATCTTATTCAAACAAAGATACAAAGTTTTCTCAACGAGATGGAAACATACGTAGAGACGATGAGTGGAGTGGGCTGTTTGACGAGTGTCAGTGCCGTCTAGCTAGTCTGATTTAATGTTACACATTTATGGTTTACTTGTTTCTGGTACAAAGGAACTAACAGCGGCGCAAGTCGAAAGATCGATTGGTGTGTGAACTGAACGCGACACATGCAATTGAGTTGTTTTTAACGCAAGGCTGAGTGGAGCATGTTCAGTTTAACTTAAAAAATCCGCTCACTCTTCAAATTATGTGTTAGGACCACTGAACGGTAACAGTAGAAAATGATCTGAGGCGAGAAAGAGCGAATTTGTAATTAGAACTGTACCTCTGAGGTAGGAGTTACCGGCTGACTGATAATCGTTCTACTCTTTGAACACTGAACAGCGCCGTACCAATAAGAAATATATTTACGTTCTAATTTGTTGTACTCAAACGAAGACAAATTATTTAATGTTTCAACAAACGCTCTCATTCTTCTCAGCTTCTTATTCACAATGAAGTAGCCGAAGCCGTGTAGCCCGACCTCCTTCGATATAGACAAAGAACGGCAAGAAAGGTTTTCAATCGAAAACCCGAGAATGGTAATAATACCATGTAGCATGCACCACGTTTTGCTCTTTTCCCAATTCGAAAGAAAATTTTGTTAGGTAAGTAGCCAATTTCTCTGGATTACTTTCACAAAACAAAACCTCCCGTTCGACTGTTGCTACAAAACCTCCAGTTAATCCTTCTGGCATCGCTAGTAGATGGATGTATACTAAAATAAATATCGTTCAAAAATATTACCTGCTGCCATTTGGTTTATCGCTTACATGAAATAATGGAAACGCAACATCAAACCGGCTTCAAGATCAAGATGAAAGAGAATTAGATCTGTTGCCCATCCGATCATTTAGAACCAATCCGGTAACATAAACAAATTTGCTACCAACCGCCATTCGACTGTTCCCTGCCATACGGCTGTTCTTTCTGCCATTCGACTGTTCCCTGCCATACGGCTGTTCTTTCTGCCATTCGGCTGTTCACTGCCAATCGGTCACATCAGAAAGCAGAACAACAAATATATTCGACTACCATTTAGCCGTCAGATGTTCTTCTACTGCTATTCAGTCAGATAAAATTATGCAGAAGTCCATGCAGATCTTTAAAAACATTTACACTATCTGTATAGTGAATAGGTATAGGTACGATAGCTGCGACATTTCTTGCTTACGACATTTATTGCTAGCGAAGAACGTCAAAAATAAATCTAACTTTGACGAACAGGTTGATGTTACCACGGAATTGAGAGTCTGGGCAAAACAAAAGCAAACCATAAAATCCGTCAGAAAATACTGATGACAAAAAAAAACAGAGCATCGATCGTATTCTACTAGATCCTATTCAGACAATTACAAGCGTCTAGTCCGTCATTCATAATCCAGCCGTCGTCCATTAGAGAATATCCGCGTCCATAATCCAAAGACCTATTCCATTTTCCACATAACAGTATTAGCACCAAATTCAAAAAGACAATCATAGTATACATAAACATAGGCTTGTTTCCTGCAAGAGAGAAGCGGTCAACAGTTTTCAATGATGCCGGCAAGACATCATGATGTTCCAAAAATATCAAATCCGTATCGCTGATCAGTATTCTTAATCCATAATATTCGTTATAGTCGTCATCTAAAAAAAAGATGTATCTCAGTCACGCTTTGATTGTGACTGTTCATATGAGTACCATGATGATCTTGAAGTACATGGGTTCATACGGCCCCTAGCCCCGGGTTAAGCGGAATTAGACACAAGTTACGAAACGTAGCGCCATAGATCTTGCACGCTACGTTCGTATTTTGCTATCAGCATGCGATATGTATCGCCAAATTTGAGAAACTTTGAGTGGAGGCGCTTGGTGGAATAGCCCTGTTTTATAAGTTTCTGCAACAATGTTTTGTGACGTTGATTAAAATCATCACATTTAACACAGGATCTAGCAAATGCTACTAAGCGAGATATGTATACGCCATATGCAGGTCCCACTGGAATATTACTATCCAGAAAGGGATAGTTTACGATGTCGAAATTGTAATCATCTCTTTTGTCATAAAGTCGACGAGAGAGAATGCCCGCTTCATTTTTATAGAGATAGAGATCTAAATAAGATGTGCCTGTAGGGCTATCTGTAGTTTCCTTCAAATCCAGTGAAGGTGGATATATATCCTTCACTGCGTCATTTATATAGCGATTATCCACAGCGAGAAGATCGTCTATATAGCGTTTGGTGAATTAGAAGGAACGGGCTTTGAATGGATCGGTTTTTGAAAGCGCCTGCATATAGTCATATTCATAAGAGAACAGATACAGGTCAGCCAACAGGGGTGCACAATTAGTACCCATTGGAATACCTATATGCTGCTGATATATTGTGTTGCCAAATTTCACATAGATATTTTTAATGAGAAATTCAAGCAACTCTATAAACAAAGAAACATCCCATGAATGATATCTCTTGTATGTAGTCGAGCTAAAGAATGCTTTATGGCTTCCGACATTAATATATCTACGATCAGTTTTCTTGAACACAGATACTATTAATGAACTTAGACGGTCAATAAGGTCCTGATGAGGGATTGTAGTATAGAGAGTCGAGAAATCCCATGTGGATACATGTCTGTACGGTATGTGACCTTTAGCATCAAGTTCTTCCGTAAGACATTTTGAGTTTTTCAATATCCACATACATTCAACGCCAGAGTTCTTAGAAATAGTGGCGCAATACCTTTCCCAAAATGCTTTTACCTCCTGAAGGGCCCTCGTCAATAGGGTTGAAAGAAGCTTGGTGGTGCAGCTTCTAGAACCAGCTATGAATCTAGCTTTGTATGGTGATTTATGCATTTTGGGAGTCCAGTATATTTTTGGTATGTCGTTATGATTGGTTGGAAGACAAATACCTCTTTCCCTGAGAAACTTTTTGTGATTGTTAAATAAATCTCCCAGAGTAAATGCAGTTTGGGAGTAAGTAGACGTATTTGTCCCAGTTAAATCCACAGGCTCTAAATAACAGTGGTCGTTCATGGAAATAAAATCCTAGGTAGAATGTGTTCAACACACCAGCACAATGCATTATAACTGGATTATATTTTCTCTGCTTAACAGCAGTAGGCATTTCACCCATAGTAGCGACAATATCGGTACAGGAAATTTGACGTATTTGGAGAGATTTTTATATAAAATCGCTAATACACAACTGACAACATGTCACGCTCAACTACTATAGCACCAGGTTGTAGGTCTGATCAAAATAAGAAAAAAGCAATACAGGTCGGACACGTCATGAAAACAATAAAGACAAACCATTGCAAGCCATCTGACACATGGTTTGCAATGCCAAAGGGCCTAGTCAAGTTGACCAGGAGGTAATCACGTCATTGGTTTGGAGGAACGAAGTAATAGCGCGCGACCAACAACAACAACATCAAATTTCATGTAATTCGACCTAAATATATATTTATACCATCAACTTCCAAGATAATAGGAACTTGTAGCCACCGTCGTGATATGACAGAAACAAGGTTGAAAACGACGATAAACCCTACTACACTCACTCACGACGGCACAGGGGGAAAGTGACTGGAGGTTGTTGTTTCTCGAGACAAACATAAGGTCCTTGCTGCTTGACTTCATAGCCACGTATTGCTTTGTGGAAGCCCGTAAAGTTTACCAAAAATGCAAACCGCACACGTGTTCGGCAGATATACGATAATCAGTTGCCAAGAACTTGTACGATCCAAGTACCTTAACATACTTTTGACGCACACACTTACTTTGATATATTCTTATTCGATGTCCAGAGTTTAAAGAAAAATCGATTCGGACATACCCAAATCGATTGCCCTCCTTACAGCGTACATGTTCTTGGCAACTGATGAACGTGTGTCTTGCCGGAAACGTGTGAGATTTGCATTTTTGGTAAACCTCTCGGGCTTCCGCAAAGCAACACCTGGCTATGAGTTCGAGCAGGGAGGACGTTATGTTTGTCCCGAGAAACAACAACAACACCGAAGCACTTATTTTTCCTACCCTCTGTGCCGTCGTGATAAGTTTGTGTATACATGAAGTTGATGGTATAAGGTACGCACTTAAATATCTATTTTGGTCAAATTACATGCAATTTGATGTTGTTGTTGGTCGCGCGGTATAGCTTCGTTTCCCCAATCCAATGACGTGATCACCACCTTGTCACGTACTCAATTGGAGCGATATGGAAGAGGTGGGAAAAATTGACGATGTCTGGCAACTAAACAACAACCATATCATTGTACAGGAATGTATTCGTCGACGCCTAACATTCAGACCTGCGAATACGGTGGATTCTTGGACGTAGCCTTAGTATCTCAGCCGAGCTTTTATTGCAGTTATTCATGTGGAGACTATGAAGTATTCACAAGGCCTCTAGCACCGGCTTAAGCGGAATAACTTCCTTAACCGGCTTAATAACTAGCAAAGGGCCTATATATGCCGATGTCGTGGGTTTAGATGATCAATACTATATGATCCACAAGGCAATACGCAACACTACATTATTCAGACTAAGAGAAAACATTACAGAATGTAATCACCATGCGAATAATAAGTTTACTTATCAGATCATACTCTCCCTGGTAACAGGGCTAAACCACGATGTAAAGTTATCGGTACAGGAAAAAACATCATTTCAGACTGCTGTTCAGTACAGTCTTCCAAAAGGAAACTGTTCACATAAGGCGACGCTAAATTTCACTATCAACATCCAAATGACGGGCCCCGCTATGTACCACACAAAAGAAAATTAATTATGGAACCACTAGATCATAACGTGAGCTGGTTCGATTAGCTAGAAATGTTGTCAAAATAAAGTAATCATCAGGTAATCTAACAAGGACTAAAAAACACTTGGCCAAATCCAACCCCATGTTACGCATTCGACGTTAAGACACAGGAAACACTACCCAGTTGGCCGATTATAAAATTAACGAAGCATACTAAGTTGAATGAAACAAATGCGTAGAATCCAAAACATAATCAAAAATGCCGTAATAAGAGAAATACTCATCCATATTTTGTGACCAGCGATATTTTTCAGTCCAATAAACGACATTAGAAAAGTCGCCTGTCGGCAAGTATATCCGCTCTCCAGTGAGAGATGACCAGTCAAGATGGAAAATCGACGGGTATGCTTCCAGTATATGGTGATAACATGCTATAATCGTGGACAGGCCCAGACATGTGTGAATAAATGGTATACCAGTACGTGCCGTCGGAGCAGCCTGAGGGGGCTGTTAAATTGGGGTTGTTGTACCCGCCGAGCCTGCGTTAAATGGTCTGGAACTGCCAAATTACACCGCCTCTCTTTGATGGTCCTTTAGGCCCACAGATCGTTTGCTAACCATTTACAGTGATCTAATAATTTCAGTCATCTTCAGGGATAAATTATAATTTAATTATATTCCTACATTGTGAAACACCCTGCCAGAAAATACTGGCTCGGGTGTGATCTAGATATCTTATATCTATATATTTTGTATTTCTATATATATCCTCTATTTTCACATAGCGCGTTTTGGAATATCAAAATGGAAATAAGGAATAAGTTAAGAACGTCAGGTGGGTACCTGATGTTGTTGATTAATATTTCACCTATCTGTAGAGTAGTCCGCATTTGCCAAGATGAATAATGCGACACATGAGACAAGGCACCGTTCATACAAGGAATACAGTTTAATTTGCCGGGTATTATTTTGGTAAGATAATTTAATTATTGTTACTATCTATCTTTGACAATAGACCAACAATGCGAAGTGGAATCATGATTCCAATCGATACATGCCGCAAAGACAATGTTTCTCAGTGTAGACTACATGTGGACTACAGTTATACTGGGCGCTGGTTATTCTGTTCATATGTTCACGACGTTATTGAGGTTAACCGGGATCGTTTTTTTTCACTGGTGTATATATATATAAAAAAACATTTTTCGGAATGACACAACAACTGACACAATGAATGCCAAGTTTGCCATCATTCTTCGCGAATGCATTCCTTAGATGATGCCGCTCCCTTCCGTACATTTGAGGGCTATTATAACTGTATATTTTAGACTTAGGTAACATCATCCCTTGATATGATTGTCTAGTAAATCCATACAGTGACAGAGAAATCACCACATGAAAAGTGAGACAATTCAAAGTGTGGTATGTATTTAACTCTGGCATGGGGACATTATAAGAACTACTAATGAAACAATGTCATTAGCAGTTGTGTTACGGGACGAATATCCACTACTCGTTTATTATATATTAAATATCCATTTATAGGCCATCGGCAGATACGACAGGGATATCATCTCTTTTACGTACATACATGTACATCAGCAATGAATCAGATATGTATAGGGAAGAACCCCGACACTGTGTGTTTTTACATGTTATTGTAAAGCTGATTTGCTGGCATGTAGATCTGTTCCTAAGGTACAGCTGTTGCAACAGAATATATCTCTTGGGCAAACGCGTTCGCATCTGGTGCATATCAACCCATATATAACGTTAATGGAATCTTATACATTAGTCAAATTTAGTACGAAGTTAGGCGAAGTTAATTTGAGTCAGGAGATTCAACACAGGCAGCCAACCCGGGTGGGTCAAAGGATACTAAACCACGGGAATGCCAGAGTCAATGTCCAGTTGTGAGTATTTAATTACAACGCATATAAGGGAAGTGGGACATACTGGCAGAGGTACATTGCTTCACGGTATATAGTCTTCTGGTTAACCTATTCTGAAGCATATACCAAGAATCTAACGATTCGTGATATTTTTTGTATCTCAGGTACGCTTTTATTGTACCTGTTCATGTGGCAACTTGGATGACATGACCACACGGCCCCTAGCACCGGCATAAGCCGTATTAGATACAAATCTAGAGAGCTATGATGGAAATGCTCTGACAACTCGTATAATGGTAATTGGTGAGCTGTTCCACTGTGACAAATCGTACACTGGGGATTGGTGAGCTGTATCGTCGTCAGATGAAAATGACGGCATTTAACACAAAAGACTAGTCTGTAAGGCCCGATATCGACCCAGGATCAACTTCCCACAATGCCAACATATATCGAAGACCAAAATGTCTGTACAGGGGGCGGACCTCGGGGACGAAACGTCCACCAGCAGAATCTCGCCATATACAGGTAAAAATTACAACGCATATAAGGGAATACGCTTTTATTGTACCTGTTCATGTGGCAACTTGGATGACATGACCACACGGCCCCTAGCACCGGCATAAGCGGTATTAGGTACAAATCTGGAGAGCTATGATGAAAATGCTCTGACAATTCGTATATTGGTAATAAACCTTCATTGTGTCTTTTTATTTATCTGTTGTCACTTGGTCCACGAGTAGAATAGCTATACTATGATATGTAGTATAAAGGAGCGGAGTCTGTCTGGAGTTTGGAAATATTCCACTGCGCTGCAACTCTAAAATTAAGATTAGACGTCGTATCAGTTGTCAGGTCTCCATCTATTGCCACAAATGTGTTGTGACAAAAGCTGGCGGCTCTGTCACCCTGAAAAAGTGGTAGACAGTCTGTTGACTCGTATTGTCACAACTAGGGACTAGTAATTATTTGATTAAAAAATATGTCTTTGACATATCCACTAATGAGGGTATGACATACATTATAGCGTCATCTGCTCTACAGGTTGTTACTAGGGGTTGCTGTTCTAAAGCAAGAATGACGATTGACCACCAAGTGTCCATATTTAGCCGCTGTCCATAGAGAAGTTAGTCTACCGTTAATGAGTATGAGTTATAAAGATGGTACTGTATTTTTTACGAAATTTGTTCACCACTGGGTGATTGTCCAGCAGCAATTAGAAATGACATAATCTTCCATTCAGGAATTATAGCGCCCAATCCCGCCCCGAAAACTCGACATAATAACTACTAATGACACGATTGTCGAAATTGCGTCATTAGTGATCGACCCTGGATGCAGGGTTGCCAGCTAATGTCGCAATTGCGACAATAGCGATTGACGACTGCATTCAGATTCGCCTGCTAATGACACCATTGTGACATTAACTGGCACCCTGACAACTGTTAATAACACAATTGGGACATCATCTGGCGACCTGACAACTGCGGCTCCAGAAGAAAGAGATGAAGAGAAACTTTCTGGCTTTGCCGCGAATCTTATTGGCGTCATCATGAGATTATTTGCATAATCCTAGATACAAAATAATCCGGTTATCAGTCTTCCTTGCCTAAAATGACATAGAAGTAATTTATTTTTCCAAAACTGGTCATACTCTGTTGAACTTAACATTATTGTTTTATTCTCTGTTATGTCATACTAATTATTTTTTTCAGAGAGAATATGGAAAAGGTAAAAGAGAACAAAAATCTATCTATTCTGAAATATGAGGTCATAAGGGCGGCCATCTTGCATTTATTTTATATTTTGTTGTACAGCTTGATCCAAATATGTAGGATGGATAGCTTCAGCCGTCTACCCTAAGGGGTACCGAAAGTAATTTGTGGGTCCGAAATCACCCAGGCATGGCGAAGTTAAAGTTCTTTTCTGGGCAAAAAATCGACACTCCAACATGACGGCGAACAGGTGTCGTGCGTTGTCCGTTCATCAGTTCATCATGTAAACGTTTGGCCCACGTCGGGAGAAGGTGAATGAATGAATGGTTGAATGAACGAAGGAATTTTGTCACCAACCATACAGCAAAAGAAAGCTAGATATAAGAATGAGTAATTAGCCACATACACGAAGGGAATAAAACCCCATGGGGCTTGTTCTATCCCAAATTAACAAGTGAACATACACAGGCTTAGTTCAGTGACAGGACTGTAGTTGTGATTGGCGAATTATTACAAATCATGGAAATGTTAATTGATACATAGAGGCGGTAAATGAGAAATGAGCACTGTTGCTGCATTTGTTGAGAAATTAATGCTTAGGTTGAGATATAGTTAACTAGATTAGTATAATTAATGTGGCAAAGATGGTCAGATGAAAACTCAAATCACAGGAGAGTTGAAAATGCAAAAAATAGCTAATAATACACACGGGCTCAGTGAGCTATGTGTAAGCCTGGTTAACGTTTTACAAAATATTTAGGTGAAATTTAAAAGAGACTTGGAGGCACAAGCTCTCAGGCTAACATGTAGATATTTCCAAAATCGGGGTCCCTTTATTTTGTGAGAGTAGGACGAGAGTTGCGAAATAATTCACCACTACTTAGGTCTTTTTTTTACAGCGTTTTAACAAGCTGAAGACTACAAAATGCCTACCATTACTCTGTGATATTGATAATATACCACGCTTAAACTTTGTAATTCTCTCGATATAAAACTATAATATTTGTTCCATGTACCAGATCTCAGTTGCATGGGGTTACGTCATAATGTATAGGTGTTCAAATTGGGACAAAGCTCACAGAGACTAAATTTAAAGTAATAACAGGCGGTCAATGGGTGTATCGTACATATCGCATGTCCAATCAAGTTTTCTAATGTTAAATCGCACACACGTCTATGACCGTACACGGCATTATTTACCTTTGTTCCAGATAACACATATACATTATCATATCACCCTATGCAATTCAGTCCAAGTTCATTTTAGAAAAAAATACTGGAGTTCACTGTGGAGAGAATTACAAAGTTATTCGAGCGTGATATATTATCAATATCACAGAGTAATGGCAATGATTTTGTAAAGTCTGTTGTTTGATGGGCCAACGAGAATAAGACCCCGGTGGTGGATCTACCTTCTTGACTGCATCAAATCGCTATGTTCAACCACATCGGTAGCTGTGGAGCCCAGGTTGCGCCAAGGAGCCAAAGTAAGCGACCCGACGCGGGCTTTCACTACACAAAAAGGCGGATTTCACGTACTGGAGAAATGTATTGCTTATTAATGGGAGAGGCCACTGTTTGCACTTCTTTACATAGATGCCCTCTAGTGCGGATGTTTGTATTTCATAGCGTATGACCCGTACATTGCAGCTTGGAGAGGCCAAGGTGACAAATACATTTACGGGATGTATATTATAGATAAGGCATCCTATATTTCATATACCCAAAATAGTATGGTCACAGGTATGGAATATTTAGTATCAAATTATATTCCATACAGCAGGAAATGTAAAATAACCAATTATGGCAAGACTGCCTTAAATTTAATCAAATAAAACTCTTTGAATACATTCGAGAGGTATGACAAAGTATTTGTATATATGAATATTTATTTAAATTTAACCTATCACTAAAATGCAATGTCGAAGTTCCATCAACCGGCTTCCCCCAAGAGGTACGTCTCATACTCGTTCATTATGCTTTTAACGTCATAAGAAGGTAATTCTTTTATATGGCAAATATTAAGATTTGACATCATGAAATGGTGATTCTGATACACGGCAAATATTAAGATTTCACCTAATTTTATCTAGACTTTAAAGAAAACCAAATGAAGCATTATAAGTTATTTCACCGTCTGGTAAATATATGCATATTTCGATGAGAGCAAATATTCAGTTTATCCCTTTCACTGATGGTTATACGGGTAAGCCATTCCATTTTATATGATCAGCAAATATATGGCAGAACTGAACTTTTGCAACCAGTTTGGTAAATACTGCAAATATATGCAAATGTTAAAGAATGCCTGTGCTGTAAATATACTGGAAATATTTTCATTTACCAACAGTTTAATATCCTTTAAATGTTGTCAATAGTAATATTTCATTTTGGAAATTAATGCAAATATGAAAATGTGATATGGTTTTATTGTTTGTAGGGTATATAATTTTTATTTTGATCATTCAGCACGCTCTCGTGGATAATATGAGTGTGTAATACGTGGCGTAACACGACAAGTGCAAGGGAAACTGTGTGGGGATTCTTTGCTTATTTCATACAATGCCAACTACAATGGATTGGTTAGAAAGCTCTACTTCTTGGCGATTTCCACTTCGTCGTTTCAGGAATCAGGAGTCACCCTGTAGCATAAGATGGAAACGAAGAATACATGTAATATAGAGGACATCGTAACTCTTCCCAGTACAACGTATAAAATAAGCTACGTGATTCACCGGTAATACACGTAGAAATATTACACAATTCAATGTAATATAATTCACAGAAAAATGAAACAGAAGTAAAACTTCATACTGTCCTGTCTCAAATTTGTCACAAATGCGGCCTTAATTTACTATCCATATCCGAGTACTCCACACTCTGGGTAGCGAAGAAATTGAATACACATGTTTAACTTCTCCTTGCTGAAATTTACACAAGATACATATAGGTGCACGATAGTTCCGTTCGATCCAACAGCATGCCGTTTCCTCACTCCAACATGTCGAAACGCGAGTATTTTTTCTTACGTGTACTTCTCCCACAAGCAAATTTAGTGAACTGATTCTAGCTGTACACTGTATGCTTGGTCATAACGCATGCAGCACTTTTGTCTTGGCGAAACATATGCACGTTGTGATTGGTTGATCATTATGTTAGCCTGATAAGCGTAATATGATTAGAATTCTGATTGACAGACAGGTCGGGCCTGCAGACAACAGGCGACTTTTACAGACATTAATCCCTAATATAACCGTCTTCCCAAGATATCTAAAAGATGAACGGGAATATATCATTCGTCTATCGGATAAGCTAAGATGAAGACCCGGCTTATCGGCATGGTGAAACAAGTTATGCAAGCTTATCTATGGTGGCCAAAAGCAATTAAATCCGAATGTGCAAAGTCTCCAATTTCCAACAATGCCCAGATATCTGTATCTTTATATCAGCGATGATGAAGTGGAACAATAGAATGCAGTAGCTCCTACAAGAGAATTTCGGGTGCATTAAATTTTAAACCAGAGACCGCACAATCACAGTCTCTGGTACCAGGTATAAATTTAACAAAATATGCAAGATTTATCGTTCAAAGAATTGAGCCTAAAGCATATTTTATCAACTTTTGAAAGCATGTCGTATATCGTTAGGACATTCCACGTTGAAAAATGGGAAGAAAAGTTATTCTGGTGAAGCCGACAGAGGACCTGCACGCCCAATGCGTCAGTAGTATACAAAGCGTAGATCTCTGAGAATTTGTGGAGAACGGAATGTGGAAAAAAAATGTTGGTTGTAAATAAGGATTGTTTGACGTCACACTAGGAGCTTCAATATGACCCTCCGCCCTTTTGGGGTAGTGCAAACGCAGGAATATCACTGTCTAGACTACGCATGTGCAGTCCACACGCCAAACTCCTCCTTTAGATGATACCCTTTTAGCATGTCTATTTTTCTAATATCTGATGTTAATTTATTGGTAAATTTATAATATAGAAAACCGCTTTTTCTAACCCAATAGGGTTGATTGTGGCGATTGAATGCAAATGTGCATGGTGTATATCCACACGGCTCTAACTAGCCTGTCGGCCCGCCTCGGGTGAACTGGACATTTGGCTATGTTCTATCAGTCAGTGATAGTCGTACAGTGCTATGGGAATTATTAACAAAACACTGCAAAATATGAAATATGTCAATTTTTCAGTGGCAGTCTGTTTTGAGTATAGACCAGAACGTTGTATTTCACTGAACATTGTGTTCATCGTCAAATTTCAATCGCCGTTTTGGGACACCGATTTTGTGTAAAATTTGTGTCTAATCAAACGTTTTCTGTGAACTCAGGAAATTATCTTAGCTCAATTAAGAATACACAAAATATCGAAATGGACCTGGCGCGGTTCAGTGAGATTTTGGCCACCATGGAGATCTCACAGTGGAGCCCATTCTTATTGACTGTATAGATTTTAAGATTTTAAGAGATTCTTTTTATCGAGTAGTTATTTCAGATGATCTTTTTAGCCGAGTGAGAGAAGACTGTATCTTAGTTTATTTGAGAGAAATCAGTTTGTGGCATGAGTTTTAATGCATGTGCATGTCTTTTGGTGTGTTGTGTTGATTACTTATGGTTTGCTGGGTTGTTGACTTGCTTTTGTTAGAATTCATAGAATTTTGTTTATTTGTCGCTATATAGCTGAAATATTGCCGAACGCGACATTAAACTTAGTTTATTCTCTCTTTCTCTCTCCTTGGCACCATTAGGTGCGCTTTGAAGTGCCAAAATGAAATATCACCTGCGAAAGAAAGTTTCAATTAGACGGAGGATGGCAACATAAGGAGTCGAAATATCGAGTCAAAAAGAGCCATACGTTTTTCAGAGCTATTGAAGTATATCATATCTTATGGTCTGAGTAATTTCCCCTCTCTGGGTCTTAGGGTGTTTGAATAACAGCATCTTGAAGTAGTGGATTTGTGCAAAATCGCCTATTTCGAACAGAAAACAGCACATTTTCTCTCCGTGAACACACCAGGCCAGTCTAGAACCAATAACTTTACCCCGAAATATTGGGCGTGTCAGTAGTCAGTTGTTGCCCAAAATATTGCGTATTACACATTATATTATCCCCTCCATCACCTCACACCCAAGCTTGGCAAGCCGCGTTGGGTGTTACAATTTTGTTTGCTGTTGTCGGCGGTGTTCGCTCTTGTCCAGTCAGAAGCCGCACTATAAGCAACTACCGTTGTGTAGCGTCAATCTTCGGCCATCTTCGCTCTTGTTCGTATTCAAATGTCATCCAACTGTTCTGGTAATCTATGAGACCATTTGCTGTCCAAGCCACTCTGATCGTAGTCCACTCTACGATCGCTTCAATACGGCATCCGACAAGATCCATTCAGAGCAAAGATGTTCCCTAGAGATCGATCTAAAAGTTCCTGTTTTCTATTACTCCTCGACTGCGCCTGAACACAATGGCGTCACTTCCAGTCCAAACCACCTCAACCGTAGTCTACTCGCCGAGAGCGTCAAAATCAGCCAACGATTTCCCCCGACAGTCAAGTTACCGGAATTGACCTTTCCAAGTTGCTATATCCACCACTTTATCCCTCCTCACCGCGTCCCGACAGGTTTAGACTACACGGCCCACAATCCACACCGAAAATGCGCTTTCTCTCTTACTCTCCAAGTGCGCATTCGTGTATCACTGACCCTACGCTGGTCAGGACCCTGTAGAAAACGATAGTTCAGTCACCCCCACGTCTTGTTCGGAGTGGGCATCCAGGTTTTTCCTGTATCATCCAGAGTTCTCTCCATTTGCGCAAAGATGGAGCCACCGCTTGGTTGAACGTGTGCACCCTTACTCCCCTACCACACTATCGTATGGCGCATGCCTGGATGAAATCTCCATGTCTCTCACCCCTCTCGATCTCCGTATATCGTCCTACTTTCTCTTGGCATGCTCAATCCATTGCGCATGTGCAGGGTCAAAGATCAACAGCGGTCACGATATCCAAAGGTCAATGGACGCCCAATCTTCTTTCTCTACTACTTAGAATTATATTTCTCAAGGAATAATCCCTCTATTGGGGGAATGAAACAAGGCATTATTCAGCATAAGTGGCAACCAATCTTGTGCGACACATGTGAAAACTATTCAGATGGAAGCAAGAAGGTTACTATCAAAGTGAGAACGTGTATTGATAATCATGAAACACTGGTGATATCAATGCTAATTCTGATCAATATACCCCAATTGATTTCTTATTTTGCTCTATTATGCAGATTTGCACAATCGTACATAAAAAACACCGGCGCGTGTCTATATCAACAAGGTCTGCGTGCTATTGTACCTGGAAGAGTTTGATGAGCTTACTTGAGAGCATTTTCGAGAATTCCGCAGTGCGTCAGATATCTGTGTGCATTCCGATTAAAATAAATATATTCCCCTAATGTGCACATTACTACATGGGACCACTTTTTCCTAAAGAGAGGCATAAGAGAATGTTTAGTGTCTCCTGAAACTTCCTGGTTGTTCAGCTGATCGAAAGTGTAATTGATACGACAATATAGCTTGGTCAGAAAAGATTTCATGAAAGTTACACCATAGAATTTCTGATTGAAAAATACACAAAACATGAACGGACACATTTTCAACATAGTGAGGAAAATCTAGTTCTGGTTTCGTCAAAATTCAGACGAACCTGGATAATTTACTCTTCTTTACCGACCACACAACAAAAGTTACATCACGAAACATCACAGTTTGGATTCAGCACTCACAATGGAGCCCTAAGAATGGGTTGATACATAAAGCAGATAAGAACTTGCATAACATATCTAAGCGAGATGCATTTGTTTACAAAGGTCTTAGTCTGAATACACATTAACCGATTAAGAGACTAGTGTGACATATAGGTTAGATCCATCATACCATGTGTGCCGTAAATGGAGACCTCGGGAAATATTCACGAATAAATACTTGAATTCCATGGGAAATATTCACGAATAATACTTGAATCACACAAGCTATATATATCAAGTATCTGTGCTGATAAATAGGAGTTCTGGGCACCTCCTTCTCCCGTGGGTATCAGTGATATAATTTCTTCCCCTGGCAATTTGCCTTCGTATCTTTGCTGGTCTATTAAGGCACACGGCATATGTATTCTGTCTGCAACGAAGCGTACTGGCAATTCTCCATCCTTTTTTTTTTGCAAAAGGCAGTCATTCATTATTTGTGAGCAAGATATCATTCTCAGAAATGCGAGAATGTTAATAATCTATATCTTATTTGGTAAAGTCTTAATTGCTTTTAAAATAACAAATAATGTATTGTGCCGAATGATTTGTCAAGTCTGAAGGCAAGAGCAAACAAAAAAACTTGTGGTAGTGACATTATCTTATTACCCACGCTTGCAATTATCATGTAAAACACGACATTTCTCCCTTCGAACATCCTCCCCCCCTGTGGACATTTCTCCTTCCTTCCTATAGCTATTTGTGCTATGATTTCATACGAATGTGAAACACATATTGACAAAAACATTTTATTCTTATTTTCAATCAGCTTAATCGGACATAAATTTTCCCCAGCTACATTTAAGATAGCGGCACTGTTAACCAGATTTGTATGATTTAGTAACAAAATAAAAATGCAACCAAGTTATAAATAAAGCGATTTTGATGATTATCTTTTCAATAAGTTACTTTCAATAAATTAACATGATTTCGAAGAATACGCCATGGTTTCAACGGAGACAAAATAAACATCATTGTTAGATGGTATATTGCTGCAAATATGTTGTCTTTTCAAATTTAATCACCAATTTAAATCAGTTTAGTTTATCTTTATCCCGAGTTAGCCCATTGCCGGAGTAGAATCAGCATGGCACAAGGAAAGTCATTGTATACAGTTTGTCTTCAAACCACTGATTACAATACCATTTAACAATCCTCACAGCTTTATTATCCTGATTTCAGCCTGCTGCTCGAGTAGAATCACATAGCTATGTGATAGTTATTAACTTATACTGTGTATTTATTGTTTAGTCATGCCAAATTATAGAAAACAAGAAAAAAAATAAGAAAGATAGTGCCACGGCACTGTAGCTCATCTGTCTGTAACTGGAGGAAGTAGCTGTGAGAAATTTTTACTAAAGATCTGCAATAGATGAGTTTCTAACTTGTGTTGTTCCCCCTGAACACTAAATGATCCATGCAGTTATTTCCTGAGATTTCATGATAAAGTTTCATGGGAAATTCAAGAGGCGGCCATATTGGATTTTTGAAATGGACCAAAAAAGGTATCTTGCACAACTGTACCACAAGGGGAACCTGTGCATCAACATCCATGCAGTAATATCCTGAGAATTCACGATAACAAAATTTCATGGGGCCACCTGGTGGCCATATTGGATTTTCGAATCGGACAAGAAAAGGCATCTTGCTCAACTTGGACCCAAGGGAAACCTGTGTATCAAATTTGAGAAAGATCAATGCAGTAGTTCCTGAGAAATCGCGATAACGAAGTTTCATGCGGAAATCCAAGATGGCCACCTGATGGCCATATTGGATTTTTCAATCTGACCACAAATGGTATGTTGCACAGCTAGACCTCAAGGGCAATCTCTGTACCAAATTTGAGAAAGATCAATACAGTAGTTCCTGAGAAATCACGATAACAATGTTTCATCTGGAAATCCAAGATGGCCGCCTGGTGGCAATATTGGAGTTTTCAATCAGACCACAAATTGTATCTTGCACAACTAGAACCCAGGGGGAAGCTCTGTACCAAATTTGAGAACGATTCATGCAGTAGTTCCTGAGAAATAGAGATAACAATGTTTCATCTGGAAATCCAAGATGGCCGCCAGGTGGCCATTTTGTATTTCTGAATCAGACCACAGAAGTAACTTGCACAACTAGACCCTAAGCGGAACCTGTGTATCAAACTTGAGAAAGATCCATGCAGTACTTCCTGATAAATCACGATAACGAAGTTTCATAGAGAAATCCAAGATGGCCGCCTGGTGGCCATATTGGATGTTCGAATCAGAGCAGAATAGGTATCTTGAACAAGTAGACCCCAAGGGGAACCTGTGTACCAAATTTGAGGAAGATCCACGCAGTAGTTCCTGAGAAATCGCAATAACAATGTTTCATGGGGAAATCCAAGATGGCCGCCTGGTGGCCATCTTGGATTTGTGAATCAGACCACAAAAGGTATCTTGCACAACTAGACCCGAAGGGGAACCTGTGTACCAAATTTGAGAAAGATCTACGCAGTAGTTCCTGAGAAACCGCGATAACAATGTTTCATTGGGAAATCCAAGATGGCTGCCTGGTGGCCATATTGGATTTTTGAATCAGACCACAAAAGGTATCTTGCACAACTAGGCCCCAAGAGGAACCTGTGTACCAAATTTGAGAAAGATCCATGCAGTAGTTACCGAAAAATAATGATGACAAGATTTCACTGGCAAATTCAAGATGGCCGCCATGGCAGCCATATTTAAAATCGTATCGACACGGCATGAACACATTCTGGTGTACTCATTGGGGGGGAACATGCATGCCAAGTTTCAGCTTAATCGGTCAAGCGGTTTCAGAGAATAAGATGTTTACGGACGACGCACGACGCACGACGGACGACACACGACGGACGACGGACGACGGACAATCAGGCCATGACATAAGCCCATCGGGCCTTTGGCCCAGATGAGCTAAAAAGTCAATTTTGTTACACATTCGTATGAACTCATAGTACACAAACATATATGAAGTGGGATATGTCAGCAGGGAGAAATGTCCTCGGGGGGATGTCCGCGCACCGTCGATGACAGGCCGTTTTTGAGTATTTGAGTTTACATAAGATCATAATGATTTTTCAAAATTGTGTTCATTTCAAATGTGGTAGACTATTAGCTAGAAGTCTATTAGCTAGAAACTCAATTAATACGTGGAATATGCTGTCCGTTTCCATTCCGCCTGGCAATATAGTGACATAAACTTCGTCGGCTGACGTTAGAAGTTTTGTTTCCCTTTTTTCTTATATATTTTAGCCTGGTTATCTATAGTATGACACCTTAAACCGACCTACCGTTTTCAATATCGCAAGCTCTGCCGTTACAGTAAATCGAAATATGATTTTTGTTCCAGCAGTCATATTTTAGTTATGCTAAAATGTATACGAAAATCTAATATGGGTGCTCAATATCGTTGAGTCCTTCCATGCCTTAGATTAGTGAAATGCTGGACTTCTACTCTCGCGCACAGTTTGTGAGATTAAACATCACAGAATATGATGAAGTCGTATTACTTTAGAAAAAGACAATATACGAATGAGGGTTCATACTTGATGTAAGGGTCAGGCGACAATGCATGCATGTACAGGAGCCAAATCTAGGGACAACAAAGTGTCTCGACTCAGTGGTACAAAGGCATTGCCAATAGTTCCTTAAATGAAATAAGACGGATAGTGGAACCAGAGACCCTATAATAAATATGTATACTAATTTATTATAGGGTCTCTGGTGGAACTAATAAAATACGAAACAAGTTTGTGCTCGGATCATCTGATTTTATTTCGATAAAATGCGCACATTTATTATCTCATGTTATTCATATCGGAATACACATACCTGTGAGTAACCGGACCTTCTGACAGATTTATATACGATGAGTAAAAATCTCCCAAACGGGCTTTTTGCAGCTCAAATTAAAACAAAAAAAAAACAAAAAAAACAAAAAACGGGAAGGCCTTGCCTAAATGTGGGGCTTTCACTGTGAAATTTATATAAAAATCATCCTTTCACAGACAAATAACAGACATCATAATTTTACTTGCCATGCATCATGGTCAAGTAGTACACAATTAGTCATTCTCCCAACGCCAGAGTTTTTAAACTCGAAACCGTCGATAAACAACATAACAATAGGGAATATACAATCTGGTGACATGAGAATGACAATTGGTATACTGTCCTAAATTTGACACTACACATGTGGTAGAGAATACAATTGGTTTGGATATTAGTAGTCACGAGGGCTTCAAGACGAGACCCTCCATCACGCATTGAGACCAGAAATGGCCCCTGTATAGCTCATACACTCCCCAAAAACGCCCTCTTCGCTACTGCTCCTGGACTCTTCATGACGTCATCTCCATTTCAAAACCCCCAGTTGTAGTCTACTCCACAACCGCTTCAATATGATGCCTTGCAAAGCCCATTTACCCTTGTGCACCTCAAAATATCCTTTCAGTAATACTTCTCAACTGCGCATGCGAACCGTGACGTCATTTTCGATTCACGCCAGTCGTAGTCTACTCCACGAGTGCTTCAAGATGAGACCCTGCACAGCCCATTTGGACCCAGGATGGCCCACCCTTTGCCAAAAAGTACACCTCAATGCTTCATGGTGATGCACTTCGTCACTTTCCTGTGAAATTCAACCAATGTCTTCGAGACCACTCCCAAAGTACGCTTCAGCTTGCAAGAGATCGAACAAATATCCACACACTATAATTTGCGCCACAAGAAAAAAAAAATACTCATGGATTCATGTGAAGTCCATTTTCCAGATTTTGTACACCCTGCAAAGTCTGTTTTAAGTGGGGAATTCCTAATCTTTGATTCCCCTTCAGTCACCTGACCGACATTGAAGCGCGCTTCAAGCTGAGACCCTTCATGACCCAGGGTTAGCCCAGTTCTATCCACGTGACTGAGTGTTTTTCGCATTTTTTTTTTCATGAAATTCCAATATTTACGTTTTCTCCGTCAGTCACTCAACTGGAAGTGACCTCTCTACATTGCAATGGCAACCCCTTTACTGGAAGTGACCTTTCATTCAGAAGCGATGTGGCATGATATTCCACCTCTCTTTAAAGAGAAAAACAGTTTAAGCTATGCTGGCAGACTGTTCCCCATATGTATGAAACTTTTATTCATATGCATATAAATTTTCAACATTATATTGTTAAATAAAATTTGTTCTAAATATTTAGAACAGATGTCCACAGCTGACACAGCTCTTTAATTTGGGTATCGATGAAGACTCCCTAATTGCGCCCATTGTAAATAAATCGAATGTCGAAAGTCTTATGGATCTTATACACTTACAGTCATTTCAGCTAAAAACTGACTGACGATAATTTGTGAAAATATGTCTTCGAAAGAAACAAAATTATGACAGATTTGATTAAACTGGGATATTTGTCAGCTCTAATACCCCACTGGCACAAAATTCAAATTATTCCTTTAACAATATACCGAGAAGCCGGAGTGAATGCTGCACCAATATCACTGGCAGTCACATTGAGAGAGCAGTTTACATGTACAGCAGTTGATACATTCAATGTCTTCCCTTTCACATGTGCCCATAGGAAATATTTTAATAATGATAACTGGTCTATCTTTGACCTGAAGTTGCCAGAATTATTATAAATGTAAGCAAAATGGTTCTTTCCTGGAACAATAGGATAAGTGATAAGCTTACATGCTAACAAACCCATGTTAAATAGATAGGAAAGAGTGGGTGAAAAAAAAACCTGATGTGAACTGCTGTCTCAATGCACCTGCCAGTGCTATGGCAGAGTTTCATTGTTAAAGCATTGACTTGAATTTTGTTGAAGTGTGCCATTTCGTAGTTCTGTGGTTTCACCATTTTCGGTACCGATAAGATGGTATCAGCACCTGCGTGTGCAAGAAAGGATATCCAAATGTGAAACGATCGATTCAACACTCTGAGCGCTTGCATTAAACCCTCACTTGCATTTCGCTTGTATCATGCATATTTACATGTTAGTCCACAGGGCCTTGTTACCGTTATTAATTGGTTAATTAGGTTGATTACAGGGGGAGGGTCGAGGTAGGGAATGTGTTAGTTCACATGTCCCAAAATTTAACAGTATATACTACTCAATTCTTCGGGAAGACTAAGCTTATATACGATATATTTTGACACAAGTGAGTGAGCGAGTGCATAGGATTCAATATAACTTTCAACATTGTTTCAGTCATATAGCCACGAACCATGTAAGCACCACCCAGACATATGGCAAGCCAAAGTGTTTTTTATTCGAGAATTTCCGATATCGGAAATTGAATTCCCGATATCGGAATTGAAATTTCCGATATCGGAATTAAATTTCCGATATCGGAAATTCATGTCCTTCAATTTCTGATATTGGAAATTGAATTCTCGATATCGGAAATTCAATTTCCGATATAGGAAATTGCAATTTCCGATATTCCCGATATCAGGAATTAGAATTTTCGATATCGGAAATCGAGAATTGCAATTTCCGATATCGGAAATTCGGAGACAATTTCCGATATCAGAAATTCAATTCCTCACTGAATTTCCGATATCGAAAATTGCAATTCTAGGTTAAGTAAAGTTTCCAGAGCTTTCATTTCCGATATCTGAAATTCAGTGACAATTTCCGATATGAGAAATTCTATTTCCGATATCAGAAACTGAATTCCTGATATCGGAAATTGTCACTGAATTTCCGATATGGGAAATTCTAATTCCCGATATCGGAAATTCTATTTCTGATATCGGGAATTGCAATTTCCGATATCGGAAATTAGAATTTCCCATTATCGGGAATTCAATTTCTGATATCGGAAATAGAATTTCCCATATCGAAAATTCGGAATTAAAAGCACTTTGGCTTGCCATACAGACAAGTTACATTCTTGCTACTTCAAAGAAGAAATCTTTGAAGCAGCATGGAACCAGACACCCTCCGTCCACCCCATAAAACACTTAGGACAGCACACAATTGTACACTGCTAATACATACATAGATTATATATTTTGTCATAAAAACAATTCCTTCACATATTGTATGTGAATGCCATTACAATTAGGTCTACAATATGCCCCATTCATGTATGTCTGGGTCTATAATATGCACCATATGCAGCTTTAGATAAGCGCGTGAGGAAGATCGCAGCTAAACTCCGGGGAGGGGCACCGTATTGCGACCGAAAAGTGGGCGAGCGCAGCTCCAAAATGCCTCCAGATGATGCACCCGAGTGGGCTCTACAGGTCGGTCCACTCAACTCTGAGGACGAGGAAACGCCATTTTGAACTTTTGAATATTTCGAAAAAATAAAAAACAATATGACAAACAAAACTTGAACGAAAATATATATATGTGATTTCCATATTTCTTTGGGCTATATTTTATCTCTCGACCCTTTGTAGTATTTGCTTGCGGAATTTCAATCTAAATATTCGGTACTTTCTTCTCTTGATATTAAACTTGATCGTTGGAGTTTTCCTTAACGTTTTATACATTAGTGTCGTTTTCTCATTATGCATGTGCATAATCATTACAATAAACCTATATAGTTAGTTCGAAACTTAGATGATTTTTCCATGTCACCTTTCCATACTATTGCTACTTCTGCTAGGAAATGATTGTTTTATTGTAGGACAATATGATACATATAATTCCAGCACGCTGTGGTCAATGACATTACTTGTACAGCTCTTGTTTACTTTGCGTTTCGTCAGTTGGATTTTATGTAAAATTTATTATTTAACTGTGTATAGTTTAGATTGCGAAATAATGAGTAAAACTGTGTGTTAAAGTTTGTCCGTTTTAATTAGTCGTCTACTTTGGAGCGTCTCGAAAATCAATACCTTAGCTAACTCTGCAAAAATTACACGTTTTTTTTGCAGCGTATTTAACAAACCGAATTCTACAAAATGACTACCATTACTCTCTGCTATTGATGATGTTTCATGCCTGAAATAACTTTGTAATTCTCTCCATAAATAAAACTCCGCTGCTGTAGTTTCATGTACCAGGGCTTAATTACATAGGCAGATACCCTACTGTGTTCGTTTTCACGGACACAAAGGTCAAAGATGTGATGTACGGTCATAGACGCGTGTGTGCGGTTTATCATTCGGCAATTTCACTGCACAAGGGATATAAACGGCACACCCAAGAGCCACCTGTTATTACTTTATAGAGTATCAATCTTTGTCAACTGGAACACGAATACAATATGACGTCTTTCTATGTAATGAACCCCGGTGCATCAAACTATGGTACATAGTTCATATGCAGAAAATTTCAAATTTATTTCAAGCGTAATATATTATCAATATCACGGAGTAATGATGGTCAGTCTGTGAAGGTCAATTTTTTACTCACTTCACAGAAAGTAAATTGATGCAGATAACAATTGGTGTTTGACAGGCTCCATTGTAGACGACTAATTAAAATGGACAGTTATATTTGTATATTCATGATGATTTGGCATGGTAAGCTTTCGTAAAGCCGATAACCTTCTTCTGACTGGTATGCCGATATTAGATTCTGCTTTCATCTTTGGTCGCAGCTAGGATCGCAAATCATACCGCAAATCGCAAATCATACCATTTTTATTTGTATATTCGTTCTTCTCGATTTCTTTGCATCCGGATAGCTATGACTGTTGTAAATAGAACATGAATAAAACTTAGATACCAATGCAAAAGTTTTACTTTTGATCTCGTCTTTGTGATGTTCTTTCCTCAAGCAAACTCGTGGTTTGAAACACTTTATGAACAAACCCGAATTCGCTTGTGGAAAGTACAGCATGCACACCCTCCATAATGCAGGTAACCAGTTCTGCCAATCTAATTAACATTAAATCCCATCTGCTCCACCATTTGGATATTTGGCTTGTGGGATCTAACCGGCTTGCAGTACCGTAACTCGAGCGACAACCACAGTCCTGAGAACTATTCATAGTGCTTTGAAGCAGACATTAATGGTGGAGTAATTTTGATTGGCTCAGCCGAATCAGAAGAACTCATTTGGGATACATTTTGATATCGCCGCTGTCCAGTCATTGTGTCGACATAATCCGAGATAGATATGTGGTCTTTGGGTAAGAGGATTAGTCCAAATACGGCCGTGATGTTATAAGGCTGTTAATTCATGGGCTCTCGGAGCACCAAGTTCAACTGAAATAAGTAAGGTTCTATATAGCGACATAAGAGATTGGAAAGATTTATTAAGATTGCCAGCCCTGTATGTAGATGTGAGCAGTACAGCTATTACTCGAAACGTCCTTTTAAAAAGAGAGCCACTGAACGGACGGCGTTCGTGTGTGATACACCACCTTCATGGTATCTCAGTATATTTTGAGGAAGGCCTAGTTCATGCGGATAAAAGGATGGAGGACAAACTCTTCGAAGTTACGAGAGGATAGTACATCGGGGGTCTCCAAAGTCAAAACAAATATACGGAGACGAACATGTAACTTCAAACAAAGGAGACGAAATATACATCACATTGGCTTACGTTTGATTCGCTCAAATAGTTTTGTGTTAAAATTCATATATCACCACAAAGTTGTGTTTATTCTAACACCCATTTGTGTTATTTTCAGCTCAATTCTGGTGCTAAAATGGCAGTGTATGGGCATATTCGGGACGGTCATGAGGTTACGAAGCTGTTCGAACACATATTATGATCTTCGTCCCACGGGATCTTGAATTTGAATGTTTGAGTTGATGGAAATAGAGAACTGAGGATGATTAAAATTATAACAAATGAATGAAAGAGAAGACCTGCCTCCCTTTATAATATTCCATAACGTGTTACGTGGAAAACAAATAGTAGACGTCACCACAGGGGACGTAATTATTTTTGGAATATTATAAAAGAAAGTAATTCTTCAATTTGCATTCATTTATTCTCATATTTGTCATCATCAGTTCTCTATTTCCATCAACTCAAAACGGAAAGCTTCGAGCTTCTATGCTTCGTCCTGGTGAATTCGTTCTCTGTCATGGTTCGGCTTTGTCAGACGAACAATGATTCGGGATGATGAGTATTGCAGTACCGCGCTGCTATACAGGAATATCGAATGGCGGAAACAAACATTCAGTGTTGTTGTTGGTATGCAGGATCGGTGAGGTTTCACAATTATCTGAAATGGTGATATTAAAACGAACGAGAAAGCAAAAACAATAGGAAAATTCTAAATCTGCATATACAATGAATTTGTCAATTTTTTTCTCCTCTGAAAGTGTTCACTGAAGCTTTTTCTCTGGTCTCGCTTTAGGTCGAATTATCATTTCGAACTGACATACTGTGGTCGGGACATATCGCATGTGCCTGTAACAAGACTATGTTATGTATACCACAGTGAGCAAGAATGAACATATTTATGCAATTTATCAACAGAATAACTGCCATTACCCGAACAATATGATCGTATTACTTGGTAATCTTGCCTGCCACTATACAAGCAATATAATAATCTGTGTGAGTCCTGGTCAGAATGCTATGTTTCTGTGGTGTAACTGATGGAAATGTTAAATTGATATAGGTAGGCTTGGTTCCGGTGTTGTACAAAAGTTGACGAAAACAGAACCATTATCTACTCATTTCACCACTAATCACTACAAGTCCAGTGACGAAATACAGTTTGGATTCATCCGCCACAATTGTATGTTGAGAAGAGAAGGCATCCGATAAGAAGTTACATAATATATTAAGCCTCATACATTTGTTTGCTCAAGCTTAGCCTACAGACAGGCTAACAATATGCCAGTGTGACAAAGCGATTAGACACCAATGATTAAATAATCACCAATGATCCTTGAATCCAGCAAGCTAAATATTTACTAACCTTGTCAGATAACATCTTTCTGGCAGATCTAACTGAATAAAACTCTACAAAAGCTGTCTTATATCGAACTGCAACTTCCCCGGCTCATTCTGGCTGATTTTTTCCTCAAATCATGTTTCCAGATATGTTTCCCAGGAATGATATATAGAGGATTTTCATAATCATTTTGTATTTTCAGGAAGGAATTAATGTACTTGTTTTAAGTACACATACCGCATCAGACTTGTAAATAATGAAGCACTCGTATTAACAATGTATTAACTACATACTTTATGAAAATCAGTATAAAGGATATAAATACAGATTGCCGTGTGTTAAAAATCGCATTATATAAGAAAAACCCGTATATACAAGTTAATAAACTTCGATTATGCATCTATTGTCTAGATAACATTTCACTATCTGCTGGGCTATGTTAATTGCTTGTGTTCAATTATGCCAAATTATATAATCCGTTTCGATATGGGAAGTGCTACCTAAACTATTTATACCAGGATCATGACTAAGTAACTATAAGCATTTAACAGTCACCACAGGTGCTCAATCCCGGTGTCATCAAATGCTTTCGAAATGTGCTTGCGCTATATGAGGCTACTGATACGTTCAAATTATACCGATTCTCAGCAATTATTACTGAACCATGCAATAATAATTCACATCGATGCCGCAACGTTGTAAATAAAACGATTACATTTCCATAACATACAGTTGTCTGTATCGTACTATCAAATATTATTCAAATGTGAGATTATATTTGCAATTTGGTAAATGTTTAGTTGATAAAACTCATCTGCTTGATTAAATTTGTCTATGTGGTATAACTTTGCTCATATATCAATTATATGAGCCACTGTTCCATGCAGTAGAGAATATATGGTGAATAGTATTGTTGCATTAAATTTCCTGCGATGTACAAATCTCACAGAGTGAAATATAACCGAAATATTTATCAACTCACCTGCCGTATATTAAAAGTCTGCAAATTAATCGGTTTAATTTGCACATGATGCCCCAGTGTGGCATATATAATTGAATAAAATATAATTATTTGCATAACTCTGTACTGTGTACGTTATGCTGTGTCATAACGGCCTGTCCAAGCTGCAATATCTAATGTCCACAAACGGTAAATATAATAGAAAATGTATGGAGCATATAAGTGAAATATATGGCAAATGATGCACATTTACAACACTGGCAAATAATGAAGCAACGATATTTATTTACTACAGTAGGTAATACAATATCATACCATATATGTTCTGCGTTGACCTGTCGTTTAAATACATTTGTCTATATTTGTCTTTCCATTTAAACACCATACGTACACCATGGCCCTGATGTGTATGTTAAAAGCATGCAAATTATATCCACATATGTTAATATTTACAGGTCCGTTTAAACTTTTGCAAATATAACAGTTATATTCACCTTATATTTAGTGGTAATATTAAATAATATCAAATCGAGATTTTCGTGTAGTGTTTTCACAAGGGCCCAACGAGTGCGTACATAACTACCCAACGTGGACTCCATTTGTACATGCATAATGAGTATAGTTTTATCACACCGTTCAAACAATAGCTGTATTGGAGGTACCTTTTTTGTGAGGTTTGATCGGTGTACAGAATTGCATATTGGAAGACGTGTCGGTATATGCCTCTCATGAGATCAAGCCGCAAGTAAAATATACAATAAAATACAATATACTAGGTTTTATCATTTAACACTGTTGGCAGGTGGGTGTTGCCTGTCTTCAGGAAAGGCTACCGAAATGCCCTGACACTGGATGATTTACACAGAGTTCCACAGACAGAAGAGAGTGTCACAGTGTGGAAGAGATTAAACAGGTAAGGGAAATTTACAGTATTCATTAATATGGAATCTGCACTATAGTTGTTATAATCGGTACACATATCCTATTAGTAATAGCTATAATGGATTAATCTCTCCAAGTAGACTGTTCTATTCGCCGGAATACAATAGATTGTGTTATATTTATCAATTATGATGCTTCGGAAGCTCCGGAAGGAAAATAAGACATTAAACTGACTTTAAAGATAATCTTATTTAAAAAAAGCGATACTAGATTCAAAACGGCGGACATGAGAGGTCCTGATTAAGTTGTAACTGGTTTATTTCGTCCATCTTTCGTAGTTTTTCTTGCTTTAGAGAGCATAAGTTGTTTGTGTGCTTCGCATAACGATTCTCTTAGCGAAACTTTGTCTGTCTTTAGGAAAATCTGTCGCAAATCATTCTCGAGTTGTCAAGGGTAAATCATCAGTGTAATCAATCTGTGAATACGTACCGTTTTTCTCAGATGCTGGGAACAGGAACTCAAACGTTCAGGGACCCCGAGTCTTCCCGTCGCCGTTTTCAAAGCATTCGCAGGCGATTTTGTGCTACCTACCTTGATTCATATCGTTGACGTAAGTTGTCAGTGCCACATTACATGTACATCTAGATCAAATGGGTGTTATTATGCCTCAGCCGTTAGCTTCTGAAAGGTTGTTTCAATGGTACAAAGATCGGAACCCAAACACTACAGGTAACAACGGTAATATTTATTCGCTTTGTAATAGTGGAAATAATAATTGTATTATTTTATAGAAATGTGTCACAATTTATTATAACCATGTTGGGTCGTTTGTGCTTATCCCTGATCAACTATATCGTATAGGATCTTACTGGAAAAACATCATGGGTTTCAATACAACATTGACTCCAATCCTGTGGAATTGTTGGTCTCGTATGATTCTATAAGATATACGTGGGAGATGCTAAATCATTCTATAGAATAGGATTTATTCTATAGCATATTATAAGAATATCATACTGTATAGTTTAGAATGATATGATTCTATATTATCATTTAAATCTATCTGGCCCGTAGGGATGACGGAGAGCTGAAATTTATTTGACTAGCTTATCATATTGTGGTCAGTATGAGTCTATTGCATAATCACAGACCGCAGAGGTGAGTAAATAAAAAAATGTCGGCCACGTGGGGTACCAGGAAAATGATATCCTATAAATAGTGAGCCAACGAGAAAGCTCGTATGAACCACGATGTCATGATTCAATAAACAGTCGCTCGAGGGCCAAATGTGTACACACCGTGTCCGTAAACATCTGAACATATGCCTTTTACACATTTTTATCGCATAAAATGGTTGAGTAGAGAATAATAACCTGATGTGAAAATAAAGTGATCGGAAACCCTAAAGTAAAGTTTCCATCAAATGAAAGACCATAGCAAACAGTGTGGGAAAATATTTATTTTAATTTTTTACGATTTTATTACACAGAGTAAACTGCAATTAAAGCATGGTATTCTATGGTGGTCTGTTGCAATCATATTTAGGTCCAGTGACGTCACACTGCCTTAATACATATATTTCAAACTTTGTATGCACTTTCCAGTGTTTGATTCAAGCTTAAGGTGTGTATACTTGAGTTTCATCACAGGCTCACTGTTCCAATAGTCCAGCGGCATAGCTCCAAATATCGATGGAATTGTTCATTTTTTGATACCAGCAAGAGACTTGGCACACTGAAAGAAGGATACCTTGCGGTCATTTTCTGATATTGTGCCAAGCTGAAAAACGATTGGTTGCCGAGTTATGCCCATTCAAAAGTCGGGGGGGATAGTTGATTTTTTTCAAAATTATAGGGTTGAGATACGAGATCATTGATGTTTTTGTTAAAAATGAACGAATTCATTGAATTCTTTCTGTACATTGGTCTGAAATAATAGTTTTACAACGTGATATCAGAAAATGTATTCATGGGTAAATGTGACGTCACCTGGGGACCGTATACAAATTACAAAGCACAGATTTTTAAAACAGTTGCTAAGGCATCGTTTTGTGCACTGGGATGAGATTATTGTTAAAATTACTGCTACAATCAAAGATTAAACAGGTAATTGATTTCTCATTGCCTTGATATCTGAATCAGATAGAAAAATACAATAAGACAGGGTTTTCCACAGCTTGAAATAATGAATATATTTCTGGAATTTCTCACGTTCACAAAACGTAAAGTATGCCTTGCATATTCATATTCATTCACTCAAAGAATCTGTATACTCGACTCACAGCACAGAGTAAAATCCTCCTTAAATTGATTTTATTTGGCTTACATCGATCATCACAACACTTTAATTATATGTTCTGTTTTATTTATCATTTAAAATTGTGAAAATGGTGTGAAAATGGCTGTGAAAATGTGTCTGCCAGTATGTGAGGCTCATAAATCACTTACGGCAGCCATTTCCAGTTTCATGCGGGTTCCGGTTTGGCAACTTCTGGGGTTTCGGTGAGGACATTTTGTCTTTCCGGCCCCGTTATGAGGCCCGCTGTGACAACTCCCGGTGGGGGAGACTTCCGGTACAATCGGATCTACAGTGGCCTAGTTCATTTGATTCCATTCGTGTTCGGGTCTCCTTTAGCTTAGCTCTCGGGTTAATGCGGAAGTTTCGGGTTTTGGTGAAATAAACCAGTTCCGACAACTTTTGGCGTCCACTTCCGGTTATGCGCACGTTCCAGTTGAGGTCTTTGCACAGTTTCCGGTTCGGGCATCACATCCGCTTGATCTGTAAGCTGACCCATCGATGAAGCGTCATGGGATCGTGCATCGACGCTCTATTCGGTTTCTGACATTAATCAGAATCCAGAGCGGCATTCATTTTGCGAGGTTTTACATGCTCTTTACGAGATATACCTGGATATGACACGACCCCAGCCACCGAAGCCCTCTCGCCATGGCAGAGACTCCACCCACGGCAGCCAGGCAGACGACGTCATTACCTGTGTCACACGCTATTCATGGATTATGTTCCGTTCTTGAGGCGGTTTTTAGACCAGTCTAATACGTTTTACGAGAACGGATAGGCGTGCACTCTTTAGGTTGATTTCATCTTCGGATCCACTTCTGGTGGAGAAGTCTACCTCCAGTGTACGACATCCATGATTTAGCGTATGACGTTAAGGTCGCTGATCCGGAACTGAAATTTGCCCATGTTTACAAGTCAAGGCAATAAGGTTCCAGTCAAGATCTTGATCCTGCTAACTGGCAACCAGTCTTCTACTCATAAAGATGTCACACGACAGGGGGTAACCATTGCCTCTCATCCACTGTGTCGAGCAGGCTGTCGTACTCGCAGTTAGCAACCAGTTGCACTTCTGAACTGCTTTTACTGGTGGATCTGCAGAACGTGTCTTTTAAGACGCATTAGTTCTATCCACGTTCAATGCGGCGATGCCAGTTCACGTTAGACGCTAGTCTTACCTGTCATTCGTGGTGAACTATTCTTCATATTTGGTCCTTCGATCTTTGAAGAGCAATTGGCTGCATAATCGCTGTTGTTTAATGGCATTATCCCGTCTCCAAGGGAATCAGTAGAGTAGGGTAAGCCTGTTTCTACTCCTAGAGCCGGTGGTTCGGGGGCCACTAACGGGCGTCTACCGACGTTTCCGGTTCCCCAACCAAACATTCCAGACTGACTACTTCCGATTCAAATCCGAAGGGAAAGTAACAGCTAGTGGTCTGGAAATCAGCCACAACAGTAAGACGAGATTATTCCCGACTGAAGATGGGAAACGCTGGTAAGAAGCAGCGGGATGGGCGACATTTCGGGCTGTGTCAATTCTTTTGTCATGGCAGGATTTCGATTTGCCACAACTTCCGGTCCCACCAAAACCCAATCGTCTTGTACAGGAAGTTCAAGGGTTTCGGCTGCTTCAACGTCGTCTCCTATTCCAGTACGTACGGCGTATCTTCTGGAAACACAGGCATCTGTGGACAAGCTCATCCAGAAGCAAGCTATAATAGAACTTCCGGTCGCCGACCGGTCCCCTGTGTTCTATTGTCCGGTGTTCCTTGTACCAAAAAGGGATACACCAGAAATGCGCATGATTATCAATCTGCGCACGCTGAACAAGGATTTCCTATCTAAACCTCCTCACTTTCGCATGGAATCCTTTCGGTCTATCAAGACCGCCATGGAGAATGGATCTACGGGATGCTTATCTGCGTATCCCGATCCATCTGAAGTACCGGAAGTACCTGAGATATATGGTCGGCGCTCGCCGTTTCCGGATAGATCTGTTTGCCACTCGCTTCAACCATCTACTTCCTCTGTACATGTCTCCAGTACTGGACCCACAAGCAGTGGGAGTAGATGCGCTGTCGCAGGATTGAACGGGGCTAATAGCCTATGCGTTTCCGCCTCCGGCAATCCTGCCTCTAGTACTACAAAAGATATGACAGCACCGCTGCATAGTGTATCTAGTTGTCCCCTGGTGGCCAGCTCGCACGTGGTTTCCCGACCTCCTAGACATAGTGGTCGACGTTCCAAGACGTCTTCCATTATGGGGGGAAAACTACTTCGTCAACCGAAGTTAGCCGTTTTCCACCATTAACCTCAGATGTTCGTCCTGCACGTGTGCAAGTGCTCAGGAATTAACTCGGAAGCGGGATTTTCTCGGGAAGCTTGGCAGAGAATGGTCACTTCCACTCGAAGCTCCACTTTCGCATGTTAACAAGGAAAGTGGCAGATCTTCCAGGAGTGGTGTTTTGGAAGAAACACTGATGCGAGTCATGCCTCTGGTCAACAGATAGCAGACTTCCTGTTATTTCTGTTCAATGAATAGGGCCTGGCACCATCAACTGTGGATGGTTACAGAGCAGCTTTGTCTAGGATTAATCCAGCTTCTGATCCTAATCTAACGTCTCTGGTTAAGTCGTTTAGGATTGATCGACAAGCCGATGTTCGTAAACTTCCACAATGGGATTTGGCGTTAGTTATGCGGAGACTTTCTGAACCTCCGTTTGAACCCATAGCTACCGTCGATTTGAAGTTTTGCCGTATAAATCTGTGTTTTATTGACATTAGTGTCAGCGGCGAGAGTGTCTGAGTTGCATGCTCTGGACGTTATGCTTCTAGCATATATATTGTGACCAATCCATGCTCTCCACTGGTGGGATTTCTCTATGTTGCCATAAAGTGTTAAAGTCTTGGTTGAATCCTGCCTTGTTTCGATTTACTTACCCTCTCTACAAAAGAAAATAAACTGAAATGAAACAAATGCAGCACTTTTAAAAAACTTTCAAATTTGCCAGTAATTGAAGGACCACCCCTTGAGCAAGTCACGTGGTCATTATTTATAAAATTTTCATTAGTTAAGCTTGGAAATTTGCCTTTGTTTTGTTTAACGCACACTGGAAACAATTATGGAACGGTTCAGTTCAATAATCTTGTGCAACCATAGCGTGATTTCAAAATTGTCAATCGACAAAATGAGATATTTTTGCATGTTTGCTAAAGTATTATTCTATCGTATTTTCCATCTGATTTTAATAATTTCACATAAACGGTTATTTTTCCATAAAATGACAGCACAATAATTACTGTTGACAGAAATTTAACAAATCTGCGTGCAGAAATTGCGCCTTATCACGTTTTCAATACATTTTCATTAGTTATTATGGAACGGTCCCTTAATGATGTCATATTGTATCAATGAACGCTTTTTTTTTGCATTATCTACTAGGACTGTTATTGTGTGCCAATATACAATAAAAATTAGATTGATAACTTCACTGGTTTTGAAGATATACGCAATCTCGTACCACTACCCCCTTTTATTTTATAACTATTTTTACTCCACCCCATAATATTCGAAGAGGGTTAACGACACAGCCAGTGATTTCTCAGCTTGGCACAATATCAGAAAATGATCACATGAAGTTTCTCTTCCACAGTACCAAATTTCATGCTGGTATCACAAAATGAACAATTGTTCAGCTATGCCGCTGGACTACAATGTGCATGTTTCCTCAAAATCTGGGAGATGGTGACTCATGAGTGTCAAGTCAATTTGAGTCTTGCATTTAATTTCCCAGATTTTGGAACGTGAACATTGGAGCAGTGCGTCTGTGTTGAAACTCAAATTATACATACCTTAAGCTTGAATCAAGCATTGGAACGTACATACACAGTTTGAAATATATGTATTAAGGCAGTGTGACGTCACTGGACCTAAATATGTTTGCAACAGACCACCATAGAATACCATGAAATAATTGCAGTTTACTCTGTGTAATAAAATCGCAAAAAATTACAATAAATATTTTCCGATACTGTTTGCAATGGTCTTTCTTTTGATGGAAACTTTACTTGCGGGTTTACGATCACTTTAAATAATTTTAGATACTTTCACGCCGATAAAAAATGTTTGAAAAAAACGGCGAAGACGCAACTTTTCTCTTACAGGCGCTTGTGTTCCAGTTTAAATTGATCTTAATAGTTGATCTTAATTAACCCGGTATGATAATATATATTGTTCCCCCAGGCTAAGCAGGTTAATACATATAATCAGGTTTACAATTTCGTTATATCGTGGCAGGTATCAGCTTACATGCAATGATTGTACATTCTTACGACTCAACGATAAGCATGCACAAGTTAGCAATAACGTCAATGTTCAAAATTCAAAATTCCATGATAAACATGTTACCGAAGATACTATCAAACCACATTCACAATTTACACCAAATCGGTTCAGTGGTGAACCCAACCTCGACCATATGTGCAAAAATTCCTGACATCGGACATATGAGTATGCGCCAATAAATCGGATCTATTTGCTGGCTAGCTTCCTAACAGCTGGCTTAATTAATTGTACAGATCGTGCCGTATTCTGGATCCGAACACTATTGGTTGATTAGCTTGTTTACTTATTGTGATATGAGACTAAAGTGTTAAGCTTACGAACTATTACTCCAATCGTATTCATTTCTCAATATGTGGACGAATGGCGTCAAGGTTTCATTGAAGAAAGGTGAGTTTGAACAGACATAATAACAGTGGACTAATTCACAAAGAATTAACTGTCTCATTGTTGACTTGTGTTTTCTCTTAAGGTCTCTTCAGTTTATTCCTGAACTATATCCATTTTGCCAATCTTTGACATAAATTATAAGAAATATACAGAATTGAATTATCAATGGGGAGAAAGTTACCAAATAAGATAGGTAAATAAAGCGCACAGTTGACTGGGTGCGTTCATAGTCCTCGCCTGAGAAAGAGTTGCGTCCCTTTGTAAGCTGTCCCAAATTGCTGTGTATGGACCTAATACCATTATGGCAGGAAAACCTAATTCTTTCAAAATCTTGACTGACCAAGTAGAAATCTTTGACGAGAGAGAACGCATTTTTTCGCATTACCTTATCTGGTCTGGCCTGTTTGGGACCTGTCCAAGTCAGGGGGTGGGGCTAATTATTTTCCTTACCCCTTGAGCTAAGGAACTGAAACTGAACACACTATACCCTAGGGTCAAATTAGGGTCATGGCCGCTTTGATGACAACACATTTTTTGATCGATTTTTTTTCTCAGAGTTTTGATGCATTTTTGGCCATTTTGGCCCCACAGGCCAGTTAGGGTTGAATTATGGAAACTTCCATCAACTGATGTTGGAACTTCCATCACTAATGGCCTCACTCGATCCTCTGACAGAAATACTTCGGCCAAAGTCTTGGGGACATTATGACTAACCTATCAAACGTTCTACCCTATCCCCGGGACGACAAAGAATTGAGAGCACTCCGTGGTTTGTAGTTTATCATATTGGGATCATTTTGAGTCTATTTGAACGATCCCCGGGCAGAGGATCATGGGAAAATCAAAATGGCGACCATGTGAAGTACCAGAAAAGTAATATTTTCGCCATTTTTTTTCTAAATATTCCAGTTTTTCTGCGAGAAAAGTTGGACAAAAACTATTTTATTTCACATCAGATTGTTATTTACAAATTGTTCATGCAATTTTTGCGAGTAAAGCTCGAAAGTAAAAAAAACGAACAGAAATGGCTTTTTGAAAATGACGCCAATGTGACGTCATCAAAGCGATCATATTGGATTTTTTTCACATTTTCTGGGAGAGCTTGACCCAAGGGCATAATGTGGTAAGCTTTAGCTCCCTAGCTCAAGGGGCAAGGAAATATTTTGCGGGGCCGATATGGCACACCTCCAGGCCTGCGCAGGTCCCAAATCACTCAGGCCAAATAGAGTTAATACTATTTTTATGCAAGACGGAAACCATGTAGCACCTTTGGGACTAACTGAATTGATTCACCTACGCGAGCTTTTGCAGATAGATGTGATTGCACACCTGAAGAAGCTGATCTACCTGTGAAAGCGCGCGATTGTGAATAATTTTAATTAGTCTGAAAGGTGCCGCATCGTTTCCTTCGTATTGGCCATTAACACGGCTACTTATAACGTCATATATTTTATACAAACTTTTATCCCAATGTATTATGTGTTCTGAAGTATCATACATTTGTCACGTCTTGAATGTGGCATGTTGGAAATGCAAAAGTGAAATATGACGTCTAACTTTTCATGTTAAATTCTGTTATCAACGAAATATGATTCGGGTTTTCCTGCAGGGTTCCCAGTTAATATTGCAGCCTTATTTAGTGGCACAGATCGTGTTGTATTTTGGACCGGACGCCACCATTTCGAGACCGGAAGCTCTTCTGTATGGCGTACTGTTGGCCTGTTCCGGAATAGTTGTTACACTGACGAAACCTCAGAATTATTTACTGTCAGGCATAGTTGTCCTCAGACTTAAAGCCGCCCTAGCATGTGCAATATACAGAAAGGTTTGTATTTTTATGACATATGTTATGAACACAAGTACTGTCACGGACATAAAACTCAACCGTCACGCATGATACATCACAAGTAATGTACCGGAAAACGCATCTGCTTATTGTTTCTAAATGATAATTGTAAACAAACTGTATTTTCCCTGTTTGTTGACGAACTACGTGGGACACGGCATGGTAGTTTGTGTGTTGTGAAATGTGGTTACAGCTTAATGTTATCCAGAACAATGCGCTTTACGTACTCAGCCAAATCGGTGCAAACATTGCTAACTCAGAAAGACCTGATTGTATTTTTTCGTCTCCAATGATTTTCTCTATAAATTTCTATATATTTTCTCCTTAGGCTTGCAAGATCCAAACTTCATGATATTCCCTCGACCAACAGAAAATTTCATGTATCCGCTCAGCTACAAGACTAATAAAAATATCATATAGAGAAAACTGTTGACCGCTTCTCTTTTGCAGCATTCGTCTTGCATTTTTATTAGGTTTATTTCAAACACATTTAGAATTGGCGGCAACTGTCATCAGAAAAAGATATTTCGATTGTTGACGCCAAAATTAGTTTATGGATGATGGAGGAATATTGAATGTCGGATCTGACGCCAGCTCTCTCAAAGACTTCCTGATAGGATCATGATTTCCCCGAGAAACTCAAATAATGTCCACGAATGAAGGAAAACCTATCCCTTAACATTGCTCATCATTTGAGTGCATTGTCCGGTCGTACACACGCACAACGATACATATATATTTTGGGTAAAACGAGAACAAAAAAATGTAGCGCTCGTGATGCCAATTTGTAACCATCGTACAATAATGTTGAAACAATGTTTCTATTGAGGAACGCTCTTTTCGTAACAATGTTGCACAATTGGAAAAATTCTTTTCTACACGAAGATCTGTTTTGGATACACATTTTTCTTGTATTTCATATGTAGCCTAGTCCTCATTTGGGGGTTTGTCTCCGTTTTTTTTTCATAATGAAGTCCTAGTTTGGCACAAAATACATTCAGCCAAGTAGTGTTCATTCTAATCAGCATTTCGAATAGAAGATTATATCCCATAGAACATGGGAATTATTTCATATATTGTCTGTTCTGAATATTTCTCAACACTAATGTATCGGATTGATTACACGAGCGTGTTATTGGAGTACGATTTCCTGGTTCGCGATTGTCGGAGCGTCAAACAAGACCATGTTGAACGGATGAATCATGATGACTAAGTAAACAAATTATATTTAAGGGCTATTCAAAATAATAAAATACATAATTTCCCTTTATCCTGGGTCAAAAAGTTTTCCCTAAGGACGATAGTCCACCATATCACCCTAGAAAAATGGCTCCAAACGCTCTGTACGGATAAATACAAACAGCGAAATGGATTCAACTGAACTTGTAGCACATTACCGATGTTATGAAAAACTTATCATCAATCATCACGTTATACGTGCTCATAGATTTTCTCAGGAATTTGGCATGAAGATATCTGATGTCGTGCATAAACCATCCATCAACTCCCATGCTATTTTTCCACTGTAGATCATTAATTTAAACAGTAAGTCATGGCGACAAACAGACTCGGGAATTATTACCAACTTGATATCAACAGACGTGGAGAAATTGAACATGGTGAGTATGATCTAGATAGTGAAGTAGTCAATTATTGTCTAGTGAAGCAGCCATTTATTGACTGGTGAAGCAGTCAATTATTGCCTAGTGAAGCAGTCAATTATTGCCTGGTGAAGCAGTCAATTATTGTATGGTGAAGCAGTCAATTATTGTCTATTGAAGCAGTCAATTATTGTCTCGTGAAGCAGTCATTTACTGTCTGGGGAAGCAATCAAGTATTGTCTGGTGAAGCAGTCAATTATTGTCTGGTGAAGCAGTCAATTATTGTCTGGTGAAGCAGTCATTTAATGTCTGATGAAGCAGTCAATTATTGTCTGGTGAAGCAGTCAATTATTGTCAGGTGAAGCAGTCAATTATTGTCTGGTGAAGCAGTCAATTATTGGCTGGTGAGGCAGTCACTTATTGACTGGCGAAGCAGTCAATTATTGTCTAATGAAGAAGTCAATTATTGTATGGTGAAGCAGTCAATTATTGTATGGCGAAGCAGACAATTATTGTCTGGTGAAGAAGTGAATTATTGTCTGGTGAAGCAGTCAATTATTGTCTGGTGAAGCAGTCAATTATTGTCTGCTGAAGCAGTCAATTATTGTCTGGTGAAGCAGTCACTTATTGACTGGCGAAACAGTCAATTATTGTCTAACGAAGAAGTCAATTATTGTATGGTGAAGCAGTGGTGAAGCAGTGAATTATTGTCTGATGAAGCAGTCAATTATTGTCTGGTGAAGCAGTCACTTATTGACTGGCGAAGCAGTGAATTATTGTCTAATGAAGCAGTCAATTATTGTATGGTGAAGCAGTCAATTATTGTCTCGTGAAGCAGTCATTTATTGACTGGTGAAGCAGTCAATTATTGCCTGGTGAAGCAGTCAATTATTGTCTAGTGAAGTCGTCGATTATTGTGTGGTGAATGACGGGGATTTGGTTTAATGTCACACTCACGTTTGTCACTCATATGATGACAGCCATTTTGTTTGGTGAAGGAAGCCGGAGTACCCGGAGTGAACCACCGCCCGTCGGCACTAACCTTCTGTTGACGTGCAAAAGTCATACTGATTTAATCTATTGCTCGTTATTGTATTTTATGCTATTTCTTATTCAGGTCGATCAGATCAAATCATTGTTCGTATTTCCACTGGAAGCAGCTGTGCTGTTTTACCTACTACATCGTCAACTCGGGCCAATGTTTCTTCTTGGGATCGCTCTTTGTGCCATGGTTTTATGTCTGAACATAGTGGTTGCCAACAAATACGGAAACTTAAGGTAAATACATGCAACTTTTTATCAGTATGTTAGTCTGCATATAACTTCCACCCCAAATGACGTGATTATTCGGCAACCAATTATTAAAATGGTATTTAGTCGACCGCTCATTTGATTATTCGACACCGAGCGAACGGCAACGGCGCTCAGCTGAGTTCCTAAGATAATTGAGAGACGAATTGCCCACACGCTTCCGGCAATTCCCTGATATTCTCTAGAAGCCAACTTATTCAAACGACATCGCAGGCCTTTGCGAGGATGAGAAATTTGACATGCGCTGTCCAGAATAATAATAAAAAAAAATAGAAAGACAAGAAAATAGCGGCTATGCCTCACTGTTATGTTTGTGGTTGGTTGGTTGGTTGTTTGAATTTTAACGTCACACCTAACCTTATTGGTCACACGGCGACGTTATGTTTGGGTACCCGTATGACCCTGCCTATGCCAGCATTTTTGTCTTGTTAGGCGAAAGATTGTAAGATTCTCGTACCGTTGGAAGTTATCAAGACAGCTTATAATCCAGCACCTAGATAGAAGGTTCTTTATGACAGGGACAATCCACGCGTGTGAAAACAATGAGCCACCACTGCCCAATCGGCAGAGGATAACCTGGTTCGCGAGATCGAATCCCAATGAAGATATAGATTTATTTTTTCCTATCAAAATGGTGTCATACTGAATTATCATAACACAATTATTCAGTTTCAACACACTGTCTAGTTTCAATGTATACCTTTCATAGTTAAAGATTTATAACTTTAGCAGGTTTGCATGCACAAGGCGCTTTGACAGAAAAATATGTTTTAAATCAACAGATATCTATCATTGTTTGCACTTTTTGTCGTCGCACTCAAAGTACACATTTGTGGCAAATTAAAATTCCAGATTTTGAGATTTTACCAAATCCGTAATTATAGGCGTCTGGTCCGTCATTCATAATTCAGCCGTCGCCCATTAAAGAATATCCGCGTCCATAATCCAAAGACGTATTCCATATTCCATATAACAGTTTTTGCACCAAATTCAAAAGACAATCATAGTATAAATAAACACAGGCTTGTTTCTTGCAATAGGGAAGCGGTCAACAGTTCTTAATGATGCCGGCAAGACATCATGATGTTCTAAAAATATCAAATCCGTAGAGCTGATCAGTATTCTTAATCCATAATATTCGTTGTAAAGTCGTTATCTAGACAATGATGTATCTCAGTCACGCTATGATTGTGACTGTTCAATGAGCACCATGGGGATCTTGAAGTACGTAGGTTCATACGGCCTCTAGCCCCGGGTTAAAAGGAATTAGACACAAGTTACGAAATGTAACGCCACAGATCTTGCACGTAATGCCATAGATCTTGCACGCTACTCTCGTATTTTGCTACCAACATGCGATATGTATCGCCAAATACAACGATTGCGATTTTTTCACAGCAAAACATATTCTCATTTAACCCTACCAGGCCTGGAAGGGGGGGGGGCAAAATGACCCGCCTACCACTACCAAACTTTCTGCGCTATCTCCGGAACGACAGGAATGGAGAGCTGAAACTCCGTGACTGCATAGTTTATCGTCATTGGGTTATTTTGAGCCTATTTGCCTAACCGCCCGAGCAGAGGATCATGGGCAAATTCAAGACGGCGACCGCTTGGGGGTACCAGAAAAGCGATGTTTTCGTCATATTTGTTCAAAATATCTGCTTTTGCGCGATGAAAAGTGGTCGAAAACTTTTATTTCACATCACATTAATATTTACTCATTTTTATCATGCAGTTTTTGTGGAAAAATTGCATAAATAAAAAATTCGGAAAATCTGACCGAAAAATCGACCGAAAAATCGACCAAAAGTGTCGCTTTCGAAAATGACGTCACTGTGACGTCGTCAAAACGGTCATCTTGAATTGTTTTACATTTTCTGGTAGAGCTTGACCCAAGGGTGTAGTGTGATAAGTTTCAGCCCCCTAGCTCAAGGGGTAAGACAAATAATTACGGGAGGCCATTTCGAACCACCCCCCTCCCTCCAGGCCTGGACAGGTACCAAACAGCGCAGGCCAGATAGGGTTAAATCCCTGAAACGAGGTTATTCAGAAACCTCACAATGGAGATTGATCCTACAAGGGATGTGTTTTCTTGGACGAAGGGGAGGGGGAACATTTCGTCTCCAGCCTGACAGAAGTCAATTATGAAATAATCGTATGTGCGAAAAAAAATTAATTTCGGAAAGTAAATGCAAATGGCCGCCGGTTACAACACAACACGATAACAATAGGTTACTAAATTGGCTCTTGACAAAGAAGCTAGGTCAAAAAACTATCGAATAAAATTCACTGGAGTTTAACCAGGAAGTTAGTTCTTTAAAACATTGCATCACGAGATATCGTCCAGTTTTAAAGCTATTGATTGGTGGACTCAGTGTTTTAGATAAAGCTATTGATTGGTGGATTCAGTGTTTTAGATGAAGCTATTGATTGGTGGATTCAGTGTTTTACCTAAAGCTACTGATTAGTGAATTTCAGTGTTTTAGATAAAGCTACTGATTGGTGAATCCAGTGTTTTAGATAAAGCTACTGATTGGTGGATTCAGTGTTTAGATAAAGCTACTGATTGGTGAATCCAGTGTTTTAGATAAAGCTACTGATTCGTGAATTCCGTGTTTTAGATGAAGCTACTGATTGGTGAATTCAGTGTTTTAGATAAAGCTACTGATTGGTGGATTCAGTGGTTTAGATAAAGCTACTGATTTGTGAATTCAGTGTTTTAGATAAAGCTACTGATTGGTGAATTCAGTGTTTTAGATAGAGCTACTGATTGGTGAATTCATTGTTTTAGATAAAGCTATTGATTGGTGGGTTCAGTTTTGATTGGCCTCATTGTACAATGGTCTCAAGTTTATAACCTCAGAAACTCCCCGGAACCCTGTAGCGTTGCTACTACCAGATCGTTTTATGGAAACTTGATATTTCGCACATGCGCCTGTGGAAAAAATGGGAAGGCAATCCATCTAATCATAGCTTTTCCGTAAAGAATCATTACAATGTGCTGATTGATACATTTTTTTCCAGAAAGGCAATAGGTTACTGGGGCGATCGAAGAATTGCAACCATGAAGGAGATAATTTTTGGAATGAAGATTGTGAAGATGTTTTGCTGGGAGGACTCGCTCACCGCCAGGGTAGAGAAGTTACGAAGGTATCATTTTTTATGTTCTAATTCGTTGCACTCAAACGAACATAAAATATTTATCATTTCAACAAACGATCTCATTTTTCTCAGCTCTTTATTTCACCATAGAGTAGCCGGAGCCGTGAAGCCCGACCTCGCGCAGTACATACCGGCATACCATAATTGATGGGAAATACGAATGAGATCCGAATTTTTAAAAAACCTTATGGAGTAACCTTCATCGACACCGGACGCCGCACAGGAAAAAACAGAGATAAAATAGCGTGTAAAAGCTCTGAAGACCTGTGACCGTAGCAGTGCGCCAAGCATCTCCAGTCAAGGTGACGGAACTCCACTCCTCCGTGCATACAATCTAAATGCATAATGCATGTTTTGGCATAAATCAGCCGTGACAATTTAAACCACTATGATGATGCTATCCAGGCCAGCGTCTGCGAAAGACGAAGAAACACAGTTTTTAACAATAGGCATGCGCACGTATGCATCAAGCAGAATTAATCAAGTACGCTATAGCGAGCATCATTCAATAAATGGTTTTCATTGTTCTCGTGGAAATAGAACCTTTTCATTGAAATCACTTTAGCGACATAATGAGATAAATATGTACATATTTTGTATGACATATACATTGGTAGATATAATAATTTATTTTTTTTTACGATATTCTAAACCATTGAATATTGCACTATTTACTTTATTTACAATCAGTTTTACTGATGAACACATTTTTAACATAAAATTGATCACTCGTAATTAAGTGAATAAATGGTATACTAGTACGCGCGGTCGGAGCTGGCTGGGCTTCCATGAAAACCCAATTCAGGCAAGCCTCTTTTATATGTTATCTCCTCGCCGCCTAACTTCATTTGCCTATAATTGCACATTAGCATGACAAAACCAGTCATATTAGCCTATTCTTATTCCATGTCGCCTACGCGCATTAGCATATCAATTCGAGCTCTGTACCAATAATAAATATATTTATGTTCTAATTCGTTGCACTCAAACGAACGCAAAATAGTTATCATTTCAACAAACGCTCTCATTCTTCTCAGCTCTTTATTTCACCATAGAGTAGCCGGAGCCGTGAAGCCCGACCTCCTTCGATAGACAAAGAAAGGCAAGAAAGGTTACACCCGAAAACTTGAGAATGGTTATCATGCCCAAAGGCCTGCAACACGCTTTGAGTATTCTCTCTTTTCCCAATTCGAAATAAAACATTCTGTTAGGTAAACAGTCCTTTTCTCTAGATTACTTCCACAAAACAAAACCTCCGGTTCGACTGTTGCAATAAAACCTCTAGTTAATCGTTCTGCCATCGCGAGTAGTCGCTAGTTCACTGCCATTCGCTGCCATTCGGCTGCATAATTTCTGCCATTCGGCCGTTCGCTGCCATTCGGCCCGTTCGCTGCCATTCGGCCCGTTCGCTGCCATTCGGCCTGTTCGCTGCCATTCAGCTATCTTTGCCATTCGGCTAGCATTCTTTGCCATTCGGCTGCCAGTCTTTGCCATTCGGATATCGGCTGCCATTCGGCTGCCATTCTTTGCCATTCGGCTATCGGCTGCCATTCGGCTGCCATTCTTTGCCATTCGGCTATCGGCTGCCATTCGGCTATCGGCTGCCATCCGGCTATCAGTTGCCATTCGGCTGCTATTCGTCAAGAAAAATCATGAAGTCCATGTAGATCTTTTAAAAATTTCATCACTATTTGCATGAATTCTGTACTTCATTTCTCCAAGGGACAAGGTAAAAAGAAATAAATAACTGACCGCCATACAGCTGTTGATTGCCATTCATCTGCCCTTCAGCACATTAGAAAAACAAAACATCCATTCTACTGCTATTTATGTAGAATAAAAATCTAGATCTTCCACGAAATATATATAAATATATACATTCTCTATTCATATGCAAAGGACGTCAAGATCCAAACGCCAAGACTATCTATTAATGTAATTATTTATACTTAATTTTTCCCACGTTTAAGCTTACTTCCAATCAATCTCCGAAAACTCGGATATAATATCACGGAATATCATATCTGAATTCAGCCCTATATAAATCCCGTGCAAGTTGAAACTACTATTGTTAGCCAATCAGATGGATAGCTGGTTGTAACTATTTCAAAATCACGCCCACAGTAATTACACACGGTAGCTGGTGGTCTAATATATAAACATTATCCTGAAACAGTTTCCAAATATGGCATCATTTCCAGACAGAGTCCGTGGACATCAAAGAGTTTACTCCCGCCGAGTTTACCTAGATTGACTTCCAATAGAACTATCTGTTACATTTATAATACAAAACTGAAGAAATACTTTCTGTAAAGCTTTAGTAACCAAAAAGCAGAGCAAAAAGATTAAGTTCGACTTTAATAGCAATAATATAATAATTTTCAACATCATCTTGATTCAACGTCAGACGACCTCTGTCTAAATACACATGAAGACGGACTTATAAAATAATAAAATGTCAAGTCCTACTCGAAACTCCAGAGCGATTTAACGTCACGTTCAGCAATAAGGTAAGTAAATAATCTTAAAGTGACAGACCACATCAAAGACCTGTTGGATACATGATACCGGTTGCATTATTATTATTATTATTATTAATTTTTTTTTAACCGATAGCTTTGGAATACTTTAAAATCAAATCTCATTCGATTAAAATATCTTCTAAATTGGTTGCTCGATAAAAAGAATCTCTCACAACTTAAAATCTATACAGCTGATCAAGATAGGTCTACACACATACAATTATCACCAGTATCATCCAAACTGTACTGGCTGACATTATTAGGTAATATTCACTGCGGACATTTAATGTGAAGTACTTCAAGCCAAGAGGATGACTCTCCCAACACTGCCAAGTACTGGAGAATAGACAGCAAAGCCTTCAAAAGGTATAGTTTCACAAATTTGAACACAGTCACTACTCTTCTCAAAGGCGGCCAACCAAAAACACGATCAATCGAAGAGTATTATTTTCCATAAATAAAAAAAACAGATCGCACAATTGCTGAAAAAGTCACAAATAATGAAATTCAGCTGAGAAGAACTACCGCAAATATGGATATTTAGTTATTCTCACATCAATTAATATAAAATTGTTTGGGTTATTTGAGCGTGTTTATTTAATTGTTCATAAAAAAAACAATAAAAATACTAACTGATATATGCTATCAAGTAAAACTCATGCATACAACTTGTTTATTTCATCCACTATACAGCACCATTGCCCTGGGGTTACTACCTTAGACACTAGAACATAAAATAGCGATTAAGTTTTTATCTGGAGATTCACTGTAATGGCAGAAAATAGGACCTACGCTTTACGTGGACCAGTACTCCATACAAGACGTTGGGGATTAGCAGCATAATAGCTACGAAATTTCTTGCTTGCAACATATAATGCTTACGACGAACGTCAAAAATAAACTCAACTTTGAGTAACAGGTTGATCCTTCAACGCAATTGAGAGTCTGTACGAAAAAGCAGCAAATCATAAATCCGTCACAAAGTACTATTAAAATCAAGACAAAACAGAGCATCCTATTCAATGTCCCATTTAAATCCACAGGCTCTGATGAACACTGGTCCTTCAAAAATAAAGTCCTAAGTAGCAACATCGCAGAATGTGTTCTACACACCAGCACAATGGATTATAACGTATTTTCTCTGCCTAACCGAAGTAGACATTTTTACCCATAGTAGCGACAATATCGGAACAGGACACCTTATTTGCTTACGGAAACCGGATAAATGAGAATTATGGACAGATTTTTCGATAAAATCGCTATTACACAACGGACATCCGGTCGCGCTTAACTAGCATAGCACCAGGTTGTAGGTCTGATCAAAATAAAACAATACACGTCGGTCACGTCATGGAAACAACAACAACAAAAAATTGCAAGCCGTATGACACATGGTTGGCAAAGGGCCTTTTTATTTTTTTATGCCGAATGTCGTGGAATTAGGTGGTCAATACTATGACCCAAAAAACTATACGCAACACTACACTATGCAGACTAAGAAAACAGTACAGAATAAAATCATCATGCGAACAATAAGTTTACTTATCAAATCATACTGTCGCTGGTAACAGGACCAAGCCACGAAGTAACGTTATCGTTTCAGGAAACAACATTCTCTCCTGGAGCGGCCTTCACGTAAAGCTGTTCAGTACAGTCTGCCAAAGAGGAAAATGGTTCATGTAAGAAGACGTTAAATTTTACTATCAACATCCAAATGACAATACTCGGCTCAAACCCAAACAAAAAGAAACTTGATCATAGAACCACTAGATCATACTGCGAACTGGTTAGAAAGGCTACAAATGGATCAAAATAAAGTAATCACCAGGTAATCTAACAAGAACTAGAAAACACTGTCCAAACCCAGCGCCGTGTTTCGCATACGACGTAGACACCGAAAACAAACTGCTCTGTTAGCCGATTATAACATGGGCGTGAATTGAAAAAATTAAAGAAACATAAATAAGTCGAATAAAACAAATGCTTAGAATCCAAAACATAATCAAAAATGCCGTAATAAGAGAAATACTTATCCATGTTTAGCGACCAGCAACGAACTTTCTCAGCCCAATAAACGACATCAGAAAAAGGCTCCTGTCGGCAAGTACATTCGCTCTCCAGTGGGAGATGACCAATCACGTTGGGAAATCGCCGGTACATGGTGATTACATGTTGTAAACGTGGACAAGCACAGAATTAAGTGAATAAATGGTATACTAGTACGCGCGGTCGGAACTGGCTGGGCTTCGATGAAAACCCAATTCAGGCAAGCCTCTTTTATATGTTATCTCCTCGCCGCCCAACTTCATTTGCCTATTGCACATTAGCATGACAAAACCAGTCATATTAGCCTATTCTTATTCCATGTCGCCCACGCGCATTAGCATATCAATTCGAGCTCTGTACCAATAATAAATATATATCCCAAAAACTGCATTATACTATCATTGTTCTTCATATCAAATCATTAATAACAGTTGAAATATTTATCATAGCGAGGTGTATATCTCTATCAATTTAAAATTCAGAACTCTATAGATTTTTTTTCAGTCCGACATCGATGGCGTTCGTTAATCCTTAACCTGACCTGGGTAGGTGGGCATTATAGCCACTCCAGCCAAACTTTCTCTCCTCTCCCCGAAACGGCAAAACACTGAAAGCCGAAAATCTGCGAATCATTAGTTTATCATATTGTGCTCATTTTGACCTTACTTGCCCACGAGTAAATGGTAAATTCAAGATGGCGGCCATGTAAGATACCAGAGAAGTGGTGTTTCCGCCATTTTTCTTTTAAATTGCTGCCTTTCTTCTAGCAAAATTGGGCAAAATCTATTTTATTTCACATCAGACTATTTACTAATTTATCATAAAGGGTATAGTGTGATAAGTTTCAGCTGCCTAGCTCAAGGGTTAGGAAAAATATTGGAGTGGGGGTGGGGGGGCATTTCGCAGGTCCCCAAAAGCCCAGGTCAGATAGGGTTAATCCGACTGCAAGCCTCGGTTCTGATATTTAATGGTCAGTCGTTCCAAGGTAACTGCACGTTGAGTGGCGATGTCAGCACCAAAAATCAAGCAGGCAAAACACAACAATACCAATAAACACAAGCCGGTTTCTTTACAAGAGTGAAGTGGTCAACAGTTTTCAATGAAGCCGTCTAATCCATATTGCTGACAAGCATTTCTCTATCCAAGTCTCTCTCCTAACTCTATCACTACCAAAGTCCATATGAGGATTAGTAGTCAAAATACAAGCCTGTTGATTGACAAACCAAAACTGTATAGCATTGGATTTACATCTCTTATATTAAACCACTGTCTATTATACAGAGAGGAAACTCGGTGTCTTGCACAGGCCTCTGTGCTGCGTGGTATAAATGTCTGCCTTTCAAGCATCCTTGGCCGACTGATGATATTTGCCATATTCGTTGGAAGCTGGTGGCTAGGAATAAGCTTACCATCATCATCTGTGATTCCCGCAATTGGATGGCTGGAAATATTTCAGTATAGCAGTCGACTGGCCATTGTGAGTCTTGAGGATGCGCTACAAATATTTCAGTCGTTACACAGAATTCAGGTGAGATATTTTAACCCTATCTAGCCTGGGCTTTTTGAGACCTGTTCAGGCCTGGAGATGGGACCAAAATGCTCCCCCAACCCAATTATTTTTCTTACCCCTTCAGCTATGGAGCTCAGACTTACCACACTATACTTTTGGGTAAAGTGTTAACAGAAAATGTGAAAAAAAATCCAAGCTGGCCACTTTGATGACGTCAAAGTGACGCCCTTTTCAAAAATGGCATTTTTTGAACAATTTTTCAGTCAGATTTTTTTATTTTCTATTTATGTAATTACTCCGCAAAAACTGCATGATAAATTAGTAAATAATAATACGATGTGAAACAAAATCGTTTTTTATGCTTTTCATCTCGGGAAAGCAGACATTTTCAGACATTTAAAAAAAAAATGACGAAAACATCACTTTTCTGGCACCCCACTTGAACACCATCTTCAATTTGCTCATGATCCTCTGCACCAGGAGTTCTGCAAGCAATCTCAAAATAAACTATAAAGTCACGGAGTGTCAGCTCTCATTTTTTTGTCGTTCCGGAGATAGCACAGAAAGTTTAGAAGGGTTGGCCCCCAAGGTCTGGTAGGGTTAAATATTATATGAATCTCGTGATAGATCTTTCCCTAATATGGGCATCCTTTCGACATCCTCTTTAATATGGAGCCGTCTTTTTCACAAATGTCATTGTCCCCAAATGGGAGCTTGTTTCAAAATTATAAGCAAAACGACATAAGTAACCCATAAATCATGCGTCTTTTCACATCTACTCGAACCAGGAGATTTTTAAATGTCGCATCAAAGTACCCTGTGTAACTAGATACGAACAATGGATGTATAGATACTCCAAATCCTCGAAGGGATGGACGCTGTTACTCGTTTATTTAACCGTAACAATGTATCTATATTTGAAACATTGATACCTGCACGTGTCAAAGTCTGTCATCATTCGCTTTAAAATCTTAGACAATGTCAATAAACTTGTAGTACCTGCATACTGGTCTTACATTGCCAAGATGTTGAAATGCGTCTATAATTACTGAACATCATCACTGTTTATCTAGGAATTATGATATTCGCCATTTTCCATGTACTTGAGGGAGAAAAAGCACTTGTGTGATCCATAGATCCACTTGCCGATGGCCATTCACATAGTTGCCTGGAAACCACAAGGCGTCTTGATTATGTCTTGATACTATACCCTTTATCCAGCGATTATGACCAACCCTACACCATATACGACCAGTATCATAATATGTATATCGTTATCGTCTTCCTGGATAGATTTAGTAGTTAAGCTTCGCAGGCGAGAAAGAAAAGAGAAATCGGAAAACAGTATACTAATGCATTGAGGCCACATTACTACTCATCTGCACGACGCATTTAACACATAACCATACCAGTATTTCCGATTTGCTTTTGTTCACAAACTGCCATCTCCACATGCAGAAATTCCTGACGCTGCCCGAACTCCAGTCCGATAGATTGCGAAATATTGCTCAGAGTAGAGGGAGATCTGGTCAGCAGGGTGATATTACTATCACAGAGATTTACGCCAGTTGGTTTACTGCAGAAGACATGATATACAAGGACACTTGCGAGTATGGGAACGACGAAAACCATGAGGCAATAACTGAAGGACTACTGAGATCTACAGACAAAACGGTGAGTCTCAATGTGTTTAAATATATATATGGAATAGGTGATGTTTGGATGAAAAGATCCGAAATTTTTCTAGCTCAGAGCAATGGGAGAAATGCGATATATCTATACACACACATTGAATTACGCTGCTAGGTTTATCAAAACGCTCATTTAAAGTTTAACAATATCCTAATTGGCGCTATGCTTAATTGACTAATATGAACTACTTAGCTAATCAACTAATAAACAAATTAACATATTCCATGTTCTGTCAACACCAATCTAGTAGGGCAACAGAAGCACGTTCTCGACAGATAATTTGAGTAGGTTTATTCAGCGATATACACATGCATCCTCTCCTATCAGTTGGCAATTACACATGCAACAACACCTTTCATTTTCTGATTTTTTCGGTTAAGTCTATCGACCAGTTTCAATCGGCAGCCAAGGATTTGTGGTTCTAAAGTATTTTTTCTTAAGTTTTCAGGTAAACCCTACCAAATATTTTACGTTCTCTCCCTAATGACAAAAAGTTAAAAGATGACACTCCATGAATTTGTAGTTTATCATATTGTGGTCAACATAAAGACGATTGAACCATGTAAGGTTAATAAACCCCAATCATACCAAACGCGTAACCACATAAATACAACGAAAGAATGAGCGGAAACTTTCAGGCTTTATAGCTTAAGTTATGTGTGGTCATTTTCAACCTACACGTATTTGCATAATCGTAGGTGCCAGATATCACTACTAGAATTATAGTGTGATAAGTTTCAGCCCGATAATTTCAATTGGAATATATTCAAATATATCGCCAACCCCCCTCTCTTCCCTCTCTTCCAACACATCTTCAAAGTAAATTATGCCATATGTTTGCATATATTTGTTTATTGAACGCAATGATTGGGATGTTAAACTAAGGCACAAACACAGCACATATACCGTTTGTTAATCCGAGCATCACATGGAAATGGAGGAGTTAATTTTATTTTTCCCCGCAATAATTTTTCAGGACCGTTTCATGACAAAACCTGAAAATAGCAAGGTCATTACAGGTCACGTGACTGATGTGTGGAATGGATCTTAGTTGCCTGGTAATACTGATGTTGCCATTTGAATTGAAAGACGAGTTCATTTATTAAGCGATTTCTTATTTCTTCAATCTTCAGTGATTTCTCATGTGGTAGATACTTGGCCTAAGCAAAGTGACTGCATTCTAAATCTGTGTTGAAAATGTAATGATGTCCAGTCCAACGTTTTATTCGTGGTGTTATAAGTTTGCTGAATGACTTCACAAAAAATTGTGTTGTGCCCAGTTTATTACCATGATTGTATTGAAAGCTACACAATATCTGTTAGAGTTGGCACGAATGTGTGTATTTTAGTGATAATATGTTGAATTCAATATGAAATATGTTGCTGCCACTGTTCGAATCCGTTGTATATTTAATGCCGTTCCTTCGAAGCTACTGAGAATTTGTCCCATTATGTGTCTCGTCGGTAACCCTTAGAACTGTCTGAAACACGTTTCCTGTGGTTAACCACTATCGCCATAGGTGTAATAAAAGTAATAAAGTCAGAAGAACAGCTGAGCGACCCTCATTATCATATGCATAACAACAGAGAAAACATTTGCTTGTAATATTGGTGTGGGACAATGCGATAATATATCACCTTTGTTGCTTGGATTGTTTTCTCTATGCCCATGGCAATGTGGCACTGGCTGAATCAACTGAAGACATTCAAAATAGCCTAAATGCATTATATTTTACTGCGACATTTGGATTAAAACGTCAATATATTAAAAAAATAATGCATGAACTTCGCAGAAAGGCAACAAACCAAAACATGGCTCGTCTAGCCTTTACAGTTGTGTTCAATACTAGAAGAAAACGAAAACCTGAGAGTATGACACTACCAAACTATTTTAAGGTTAACTCAAAGCTAGCATTATCCAGCTAACATTGTTATACGGTTGGGAAGTCTGGAGACCTGTGAAAGCAGAACAATATAGATAAAGCACAACGACATTTCACCGAGAAAGTTTTAGGTATAAAAGTGTACACCCCGAGCGAGGGTCCTTGATGAACTAGGGACGTTCCCAATGAGTTTAAAAGGGAAAATCCGATTGATATCATACTTGTTGGAGATGATCGAAGATGATGCAACTCAGTTCTGTACTTTATTTATAGTGTAATACCGATATCATTGGAAAATCACAGCCCCAGGCTGAACGAAATAAAATAAATATCCTACAAACTGCTTCAACAATGTAAGACCATCTCAATGATAAAAGGCTTTTTAAGAATACTCCAAGGATGTTTACAAGATCAATTGATTCAGGAGAGGCAGAGCGATATGGCCAATATATTTAAAGGTAAAAAAGATAAGAGAGCTATCTAATTGTCGGTGTTAAAGCAATAAAACATTAACGCACAAGGTAATATTATTACCGACAACTAGGATAAAATATACAATGTTTATTAAAAAGAGTTTGAATTTGGACAGTACTTAACAACTTTACATGAAACCTCGAGGAAAATACTTACAAAATTTAGAACCACAAATCATTGGATCTCGATTGAAACTGATCGATTTACTATGCCGAAAATTCCATCAAATGAAAGGTATTGTAATATTTGTAATTGTCAAATTGTAGGAGATGAGTTTATTTTCTTTTCTTTTGCCAGAATCTATTTACAGAGAATGTTTAACCATTCATGAATACGTAAGACCAAATTATAGAAAAATGACACTTGTGACACGAGAAGGATAAAAATATACTACTGAAACTGTGTAAATATATATATGAAAAAAATGTATGCAGGTCCGTAGGGCAAATAATGAATGATGGGCCTACGTATATAAATCGGCATGACATTTTCAAAGACAATCAACCCAGAATGTGTATAACATTAGCAAAGTAACACAAATATCACTTATTTTCATGTATAGAATGTATAGTGAATGAGTGTATACCTTTTTCCTTATGAGGGAATATAACGAAATAGAAAATTTACATCTCCTGTATATCAATTAAACACAGCCTAGCTGATGCCAACGTAAACCATTATTGTCACACCGGAACCTTATGCAACTTTATATAATTGACTTCATTTATAAATGTTGTAATAATTCGATGAAAATGCGAATAAAGGTAATTTTCATTATGCTTTCAGATGTCCGAATTCCAAATAAAGAATGTCTCTGTAAGGATAAACGCTGTAAGTATTCATTAACATGGTATTATTATTTTCCACAACTCAAATGCCTATAAAAGTACGAACATTGTATTTTGGTGAATCCCAGTCATGTGCTAGTTGCTAGTTGTTTCCAGCCTACATTTGCAAAAGCATAAAAAAAACCCGGAGTGTTATGGTTTAAATGACGTGGTAATTTGTGGAGAAGCAGTCATAATCTTTAGGCTCAAAATGTCCGTGCTTGAGTTCTGGACTTCTGCTTCATTTGCAAAGTCTACTGGTTTGTTTGATTCTGTATCAAATTGGACGTCTTCGAACAGGTTCGATTTGCAACGGAATGCAACTGTGTTTAAGAATGTTAGAATAGGGATTACCTCTTGATGGGAACACTCTATATGTAGGTGGATTTGGACGGCATTGTTGTGTTCAGTGAATATTTGACTCGAACCAACCACGCGCCTTCCCATGAGGATAAATCAGCATGCGGGTATTATTATTCCTTTTCCAGGCATATGTGGATTTTCGTGATAGCAACCTAACATAATCGTTTTTCAATTTTGACGTGGGTGTCTGCATGGTCCATCCTCTTTAACGCAGGCCTGCATACTCCGTACCAGCTCTGCATTCGGAGTTGGGCAGTACAGCTATTACTTGAGCTATTACATGTGGGCGTCTCTTAAGGCAAAACAAATCCTGTGACGAACATGTGAATTCAAAACAATCAGAGGAGACGAAATATGCAACACACCGTCTGACATTGCATTCGCCCAAATATAAGCATACTGGGAAAGGTCACGATGTCACGAAGACTGTTCAAAAAGCCTATTGATATATGACCGATCCTCGTCCTGGTGAACTACCTTTAGTACTAGGAGTAACTGCTATGTCGAGCATTTCAAATTTCGAAACTCGTGAAGCCTCTCAAACATTTACCCTCACGGATTTTACTCCGGATTAATTGTGCATCGTAACATTGAATGCTTACCGATTAATTAACTATGGTAAATATCTCTAATTGTTCGCCCTTCATTTTTTTATTACTGAATATACTGTTATACATCTATCTGAATACACTTACAATTGAATATTCAGTAATTATAATCTCATAATCGGTGGGAATTACGAAATAAAGCCCTTAGTAACCTGTTGCTAGGGTAAATACATTTCTGAAATTAGTTGGACTTTTCATCAAATTAAACTTTAACAGCTTGCGTAATTTTTCATCTATAAATGAACAATCTCTGGAATAAGAAATCAGAAACGATAGCTCTGCGGATATTTCAGAATAAAGATAGCTCCTTAAGGATAGCTAATCCCTTAGAGAGTCAAAATTGGTCATTTTTGTATTATTTCTTCATTCAAATATTCACTATTTCACTAAAAAATGAAATACAAATTATAAATAGAAGTGCTTCAATATTAGGATTTAAAATTTAGTTTCTGAGGCACTGGAACAATTAAACAGATTGCCTTAGCTTGGGCTTGGCTACTATTATTTTTGTCTGTTAAATTTCCCTATCCAAAACTCATTTCCGCAGTATTATGGTAAGCTAATTATCTATTAGTCCTACTTATTTACATTAATGTACCCCCTTCTGATCAAAACCATGCAAACATCCTTATTTTTGTTTCTAATTATGACAGTGACACTTCACTCAGACACCCGCCGTGAAGTAATCTACACAGGTGTGAACAAGTTTCAGCAGGTTTTTTAAGTTTAAATTCTACTTTAAACCGACTTGATGAAAAAAAGGGTTTTTTTTATTTTTTTAAATTGGAATATTTTCTACACAGTAGCAGCTATACAAATCATATAGTTGGAATCCCTACGATGTATGCTTTCATAAAATATATAGTTTATTATGGTTATCTTGTATATTTATTGATACAGACGGCAAATTGTCATGGGGGTGCAAAAACTGCTCTTAGGGGATAGCTATCCTTAAGTTGACTTTACCTGGTTACATCACAAATTTTCATTTGCATAAAATACGCGAATATCGGATTTGGATTTCCTGGAAAGAATATCTTCTCATTAAACCTGTCAATTATTTGCCATGTTTGCCATAACATATTTGTTCCGCACTGATTGTTAGCGTTGCATACTTACCAATTATCTTTAATTGGAATTTTAGGCTGATTCCTCACACTATATACTTCAAATAACAATTCAACAATACATCATGTATATTGCTGGACAATAAATTAATTATTGGGCTTTGTCGCAAAGTGTTAGTATTATGCTGTCAACATGAATTGTATTTTACAGGGTGAACTAATCGTCGTAACTGGGCCGGTTGGATCTGGAAAGGTAAAGAGTATGTTAATATACAGAAACGATTGCATGAAATATCGCCGATATCAGATGTAATCGTATGTTTACTGAACTGATAGCAGCGGAGATCATTAATAACACGCTTTGTACAGAATTACAGAAATATATGAGGTCAGAAGAATGTATATTGGGCGAGGCGTCATCAGCCGAGCAAAACGAATTTATCCAGCCACAGATTTGTTGGACATCCAACTGTCTTTGTGAACACTTCGTGGTGAAAATATACATGGAGCTTGCGAACAACTACATGGCGTTGATCACGAACGAGAGAGATGTCTTACCTTCGCAATACTCTTTGGCGTCTAAAATCGCTGATTACGATGAAATAGGAGCGGTTCACAAATTGAATGCTATCTAATTTTGAACCACAGCTATAGAATTGATAAACGTCCAAATAAAGACCGCTGGGGGATCGTCGCTAATGGTTTGCGACAGGAGCTACTGTACAGGTGGATAACCTTGCTATTAGCCACGAATTACAGTCGACTGCGGGGGGAGGAAAACAACCTGGCGACCACGTGAACATGTTCGATTATTTTCAAGCCGGAAAATGAATACTACATGTGCAATGCATTTCCAGTCTTGTTTAAATATCTTTTATCTGCTCTGACAATCCAATCAAACCATGTACATGTACGCAAGTCGATTCTATGACGGCGAACTCACAGAATGCAATCAGCTTTCGGAAGCATACAAACATACAAGGTAGCATTGTTTCGTGGATGCAGACCCCAATTTAACGACTAGCAAGTCCACAGTGTAACTGTAACTGTGCAAGTTATGCTAGAAAACTATTTAATTATTCTGTACAAGTCATATGGTATAGTCTTAGATTATTTCACGTCGGCAAATTTCAAAGCCGTGTAATGTAGACAATATGTATTGTAATAGAAGAAATGAATTTCTCGGACCTGTGAGGTGGACTAGAGATGTTATCAAAGTCCAGATAAAAGGATATGTGATGTTTTCACGTGGAAAACTTCAAGCTGATATTTCTCAATCCAAAACCTGCAAAAAATATATTTTTCTTGAAGAATGTAAACTGAAATGTCAGCCTGGGAAAGCTTACGACGATCGATTGAATACAAATAAATTTATGATTCCTCAAAATGTGCTCACATGTCTATTTTGATATTATTGACACATTTATTGGGATGGTTTTCTGTTTGGGGTCAGTCCACACGTATCTGTATTCAGCGCGGCAGAAAACAGACTCTTCAACAGTTGTAAAATCTTCAACAAAAACCCAGTAAAAGTATATATGTATTTAATGGGCATACTTGTGCCATTATTTCAAGAGACACCTGAAACTATGGAAATTGAAACGAAAAGGCGCGTAATCTTTCTTCAACTTTTCTGGAAAACTCAAATTCGATTAACCATCGATCCATAGAGATCAAACGAACTGATTTTCTTGTTAGACATGTGAACGTTTCTCCGTTATTTTGGTAAAGTTGTATCGCCATAAAGTAGTCATCGTTTTCGCGACTGCCAAATATTCACTTCCAGGAACGGTCAAATACGTAGTGGTACACAGGCGCGATCAATCAGCAATTGCTATATGCTCGTTTGCAGGAATGGTTACGTCCAACAGGATGATACTAAGGAAATATCACGCGAATAGGACGGCCTTCTTGATTATGAAATTAGAGGAGGGTTCATTTTGTGTGAAACAGTGGCAAGGGTGAAGTGCACCATTGTAACAAAGATATGAGACCTCAAACCAAAATTATATTTTCGCACAAGATATTAGGAATTTTTACGATTTATCACAGTAGATTTTGGTATGAGGTGTCTTATTTTTGTGACAAGAGCAAATCTTCCTTATATATGCATAAAAATACGAAAATAGGCAAGGGAAGGCATTTTGATAAATCATCAATTCCTTTTTATTCGGCTGACCATCGTATTTTTTTCCAAACTGATATTTCAATATATATTCTTCAAGAAAAATATAGTTTAGTAGGTTTCGGAGTGAAAAGAAAATCAGCTGTATTGCCAGTGGAGATTTTCTCATTTAACCATCACATATTCTTTCATGGGCGAGAACTTCAAGCCTTCATCCATATTCCATGTATGTTTATATAGCTTCTTAGCTATCTAACTCATTTCAACACAACTTACCCGCCCTGTAAATGCCAGTTAATTTTAATTTATTGCCGAGAAATTCGATCAATCGGAGTAAAATTCCATGTAAATGAAAATAGAACACTGATATAGTTGCTTCTGAAAACAACGTATGAGATCGATTCTTAGGGTGAAAGGTATTAACGTGACGAAAAAATGAAAGGAGACGTTGGATGGTCTAGTGGATGAACAGTTGATATCTCAGTATCATGTAACCCACAATCATAGCATGATGCACCGTTTGGTGTTTGTGCTTGTTAAACTACTGGGTTTCTTGTTGTCCCCCGCCGCAACGCGGCCGGGGACTTTAAAATGGTTCTTGCTTCTTTGTGTCCGTGGATGTCCGTGTGTCCGTCCATGTCTGTTCGAAGCGATAACTTCCTAACGCTTTGTTGGATTCTTCCGAAATCCGGAATATGCATTCCTTGCGGCAAGACGCCAGTCCGTATTTCATTTCAGCAACATCTGCCTGAAGGTGGCGCCGCTAGTTCTTGCTTCTTTGCGTATGTGGGTGTCCGTGTACGTCCGTGCATGTCTGTTCGAAGCGATAACTTTCTAACGCTTAGTTGGATTCTTCCGACATTCGGAATATGCATTCCTTGCGGCAAGACGCCAGTCCGTATTGCATTTCAGCAACATCTGCCTGAAGGTGGCGCCGCTAGTTCTTGCTTCTTTGCGTATGTGGATGTCCGTGTACGTCCGTGCATGTAGGTTCGAAGCGATAACTTTCTAACGCTTAGTTGGATTCTTCCGAAATTCGGCATACGCATTCCTTGTGACAAGACACCAGTCCGTATTGCATTTCAGCAACATCTGCTTGAAGGTGGCGCCACTAGTTCTTGCTTCTTCGTATCCGTGAATGTCTGTGTACGTCTGTTCGAAGTGATAACTTCCTAATGCTTTGTTAGATTCTTCCGAAATTCGGAATATGCATACCTTGCGACAAGATGCCAGTCTGTATTACATCTCAGCAACATCTGCCTGAAGGTGGCGCCACTGGTTCTTACTTCTTTGTGTCCGTGGATGCTCGTGTATGTCCGTGCATGTCTGTTCGAAGCGATAACTTCCTAACGCTCTGTTGGATTCTTCCGAAATTCAGCATTCACATTCCTTGCGACAAGAGGTCAGTCCGTGTTGCATTTCACCAACATCGGCCTGAAGGTGGCGCCACTGGGTCAAAATAGATTTTTTTTCCGTGTACATCTGTTCGAAGCGATAACTTCCTAATGCTGTGTTGGATTATTCCGAAATTCGGAATACGCATTCCTTGCAACAGGACGCCAGTCCGTATTGCATTTCAGCAACATCTGCCTGAAGGTGGCACCACTGAGTTTCTCTTCTTCTTGTCCGTTCCAGTCAAAATGGGCCTTCAATTTTGCTATATGAAATCATTCTATTCCACATCATATGATTTACCCTAAAGCTTTTGCATGAACCATATTTTATTTCAGAAGTATAATGTAAAATAACTGGCGGGGAAATCCCCGCAGTACTGAATCCCTGATTTTTGAATTTCGTGTCATCTTAAACGGAAGGACAACATTTCCTTCAATTTTGCTAACAAATAATTGTATTGCACATCATATGATTTACCCTGAAGCTTCTGCACGAATCATTTGTGTCCACACATGTATATTACTATATTAATTACAACTGTGTTCCTAATGTTTGGGTGCACACTGTGCATATGATCAATTTCCTGAATTGAACTGAATTCAACCTTGCCGGTCTTCAGACTGACAGATGATGGCATGCAGTTGTCAGTGCAGTTGTTCATGTACAGGGAGCTTTCTATGAATGAGTTGCAACCCCAAAAGGCTTAAAATTTATCAGGCACAGACCCATGTTTTCACCCCTCGGCCAATTTTGGCCATGGGGTATTGTCATCATCTTGTACGTCCGTCTGTCCGTACGTCCGTTCATGAGCGAGATAGCCGGAAAACTGTTCCGCTGATGAATTCCAAATTTGGTATGCTTATTTACCTAGTCAAGGACCAGAAGCCTATAGAATTGGGACCTGATTGGGTGGGAACCTTAGCAGCCATCTTTAATTTCATGCAAAATGGATAATGATCCATATCTCGGAAACCATTCAACTGTTCAATATGAAATTTGATATATATCATCGATACATCAAGCAACTTTCAACGAATTACCAAACAGGCTTTTCTGATTAGCTGGGAACCCTGGAGGCCATCTTTAATTCATGCGAAATCGATAATGATAGCCTACATATCTCGGTTACCATTCAATTGTTTTATATGAATGTTGGAATCGGGACCTGATTGACTGAAAACCTTGGTGGCCATCTTTAATTTAGGCAAAATCATTAATGATCTCTATATCTGATTCCGTTGGAGTGCTCAGTGTAAAATTTGGTATACATCATTGATGCATCAAGAGACTTACGATGAATGACAGATCTGGTTTCTCTGATTGGGCGGAAATCTTGGCGGCCATTTTTAATTTATTCAAAATCTTTAATGCTGTTTATCTCTGATACCATTCAAATGTTCTATACGAAACTTGATTTACAGCATCGATGTATGAAGATGAATAACTTGCATTAATGAATAACCACATTAGTTCCTCTGAGTGACGGGAAGGATGGGCAACCATCTTTAATTTATGTAAAATCATTAATGATCTCTATCTCTGACACTGTTCAAATGCTCAATGTAAAATTTGGTATACATTATCGATGCATCATCTCGGTTACTTCTACACGATGTGCCTAGGATAAAGTACTATACTATACACAATTTTTTGTAATTCAGCATCGCAGAAAACCATCGATTGCGTTTTCATGGTAAAAGGGTTAGGAAAGAACTAAAAATACACTTCAATGCAGAGTAATTTTGATTGACACCAGAAATCGCTCAGAACGCTTCTTCGGCGATCTAGACCCCAGGAGCATCTGGGGCCTGGGCGGCCCCTGGATCCTCACCTAAAGTGCAATGATAGTGGCCGTACCACTTTGAATTTGCTTCCGACGCCCCCTGTATTAACAGACAGTGTCAACGTACTGTTCCAGCTGTCTCCCGTTCAGTGATTGGTCATTCGACCCCGCCATTTTAAACTAATACGAGCATTTTCATTGGATCACTATTAGATAAGACCCACCCCAATCATCATACACAACCACGCGACTGTCTCAGTTGACTGATGACATAGCGCGGCCTCGTTTTTGATTTCAAAATCTGCCGTCTAACTGGGAAAATGCTGTTGTTGCTGCATCAGCCGATCATTGGCCACTGTAGAAGATCCTATAGGCTAATACATGTAGGCTACCATGCCATGAGATGATGCTTGGGATTGCATTTCGCTCACTTGCACCTACAGGTGGCGACAACTGGTGGCAAATTTAAAATTTGGTTTCCGGGCAACAGGTTGATGCCTTCAGCTTCTCGTCAAATTTGGTTTGCAGATAATGCCTTGAGATGTCACTTGGGGATGCTTCTCGGTGCTTCACTGCATGGAAACTGTATCACAGAAGCAATCAACTTTCAGTCAATCGTTCTGAGTTGATCTTAAAACTTGGGAAGGCAGAAAGACCCTTTCACATCCAACGCCTATGAAGCAGCAGTTGCGTCCCTCATGTATATCCCCTGAGACCAACAATGTTAAAAAATATTGCTGCCATTTCGGCGGGGGACCTAGCATCCTCTGGCTGCTTGTTTCAATTTAGTTCGGGAAAAGTAAGACAGGATGCAAACTTCAAACATATGTTATCCTCGTGACTGTGAGTCATCTACAGTGACCACGCTTGATAGTCAGGAAGACGTGATGTACATCGAGGGACCCAAAGATTGTCGAAGTAGATTACTAATACTTATTCCTGCTAGATAATTTTGGAAATAGTACAATAATATTACGTATGCACTCCCCTCCCAACGAAAAACATTAGCTATGTTTTTATTGTTTTGAATGTTTACTGGGACGAATCACCACAACATTGAATCAGCTTTTTTCCATCTTTTTTCTCCACTCGCAATCCAGTCAAGTTTGCTGCTAACTGTCCTAGGCGAACTTCCTCTCAGTAAAGGAGAGATAGAAGTATGTGGCGACATAGGATATGTCCAACAGCACCCTTGGGTATTCCATGCTACACTTAGAGAAAACATATTGATGTCAAGAGAATTCGACGAACAACGCTACCATCGGGTTATTTACGCGTGTGGACTGACAAAGGTAAGCGTGATAAGTTTTAACCCTGTTCGGCCTGAGGTTTTAGGACCTGTCCAAGCCTGCGAAGGGGCCATTCCGATCTTTCTTGTTTTTAGCCCTTGAGCTACTTACCAGACTATACCCTTCGGTCAAGCTCTACCAGAAAATTCAAGATGGTCGTTTTTATGGCGTCACAGTGACGTCATTTTCAAAAAGACATTTTTTGTCGATTTTTCGGTCAGATTTTTTTTTGATTTATGTAATTTCAAGGTAAAAACTTCAAGATAAATTAGTAAATATTAATCTGATGTGAATAAAAAAGTGTTTGTCGACTGTTCCTCGCGGAAAAGCAGACATTTTGAAGAGAACTGACGAAAACATTGCTTTTCTGGAACCCAACGTAACCGCCATCTTGAATTTGCTGGTGATCCTCTACTCAGGGGGGGGGGGGTATACAAATAGGCTCAAAATGGCCCCGATATTATAAACTAAAAAAACACAGAGTGTCAGCTTTCAACTGGTAGGGTTAATGTTATTAGATTCAGTGTTCGGATAATTATTTACCGGTTACAATTGTGTATTAAGAATTGTTTTGTTGCTGTATACAAGTAAAACTCACCCTTGGGATGAGACTTGGCATTCGATATCTGCACATTCAAGTATAATTCATCTTTGGGGATGAAACGAGACATCTGCTACTCAAGACTGATCTGTAAGGTGTTTTTTTTCTAAAAATATTCTTTGCTAAAATGCATATTTAATGGATTATGTTTTCATAGGATATAGAACTGATGCCCCACAAGGACCTTACCCTGGTAGGAGAGCGAGGTCTTATGCTCAGTGGAGGGCAGAAAGCACGAGTATCACTGGCCAGGTAGGCATACTTCGTGACCGTTTTGAGTCGGCTTGAATATACCATTATATATGTCATATTAGGCCGGTGGCTTAAGTCCACTTAAGTCCTCAATAAAGCATCAAATTTGAGACGTGTCGCCAGAGGCACCGCGAACAATATCACAAAGGGTACCTCCGATGTCGATGCCCAGGACAAAATTTGTAGCCCAATAGGGCCCCTTGTCATTTTGAGTCACCAGAGAGCTAGGTTTTCTCAAACGACTTTCTAAACACGACATAAATTCGCTATCGTTTAGGCTAGGAGTCTGAAACTATTCGCACCGCTAGTGTTGGCAAGGATCTATCGCAAAATGCACAATAATCCAAGATGACCGCCAAAAAAAAAAATGCCACAGTGACTACTTTCAGATTACTTTAGAATTTTATATCAATTTCGAATCGAAATTCTTAATTATTTTATTTCATGTTGTAACGTGTACGAGCAGGACCAGTCGTGGTGTTTACGAGAAAACGAATCAATAACCGGGATTGCCCACTGGCATTCTGGCCGTCACCGTCGTTAACCCCTTCACTAGTAGAGATCCGTCGCTCGAAGAGATGATCACAACCCTACAAGGATGACTGACGCTAATGTAAAGGTCTATTATGGTATATTCTGCACAAATAGTATACGCGGTTACAAATAATAGCGTAGAACCGTGTGGCTTAGACAGAATGTCTAAGGAGATGTACCGTTATAATATTTACATATATGTACAGACACTAGGAGAGTGTATGCAAATAAACTTGATGTATATATACACGTGATATGGGAGGGTGTGTGAAAGTTAACGGATACGTACACTTGGGGTGTGCATATAAGGTTAACGGATACGTACACTTGGTGTGTGCATATAAGGTTAACGGATACGTATCCCTGAGAGAGTGTGTGCATATAAAGTTAACGGATACGTACCCCTGGTGTATATGTGGATAATAGAAGAGAATGTGTGCAGTTTAAGCTTGATGTTATATGGCAGTAATATATATAGGCGAGTATGCATATAGCTTTATGGTTAATATAGTGCTTTATGTCTATGCGCGATAAGGGCGGTCTGGCTGCTGGCCCTTCTCTTCTGGGGATAAGGGCGGCCTGGCTGCTGGCCCTTCTCTTCCTCCGTCGTTGGAACGTTACGGGTGTAACGCTCTCTCCAGGGATGGCACCCCGTCGTTGGAACGTTAAGGATATAACGCTCTCTCCAGGCACGACACCCAGTCGTTGAAACGTCAAGGCCCGTTGGAACGGTTGGAACGTTACGGCGGTAACGTTCTCCCCAATATATATATACCCTCAGGCGTTGGAACGTCACGGTAGTGACGCTCTCTCCAGATATGGCCCCAAGTCGCTGAAACGTCACGGCCCGTTGGAACGTTACGGCGGTAACGTTCTCCCCAGAGACAACCCCCAGTCGTTGGAACGTCACGGCGGTGACGCTCTCTCCAGAGACGTGGCAACCCGGCGTGTTCTTCACCCCCAGTCGTCGGAGCCCGACCCTAACTTGTCAGCTCATGAGTCTGCTTCCCGCACAGGTAAGTATAGCCCGGGGTCTCAATCCTTACGGCTGCTGCGACCCGTCTATAGCCACGGCCTGTGACTACACAACTTCACGACGATCTCTCAGGTAAGAATCACGCACCACTCACTCTCCGTGACCGTCAGGACAATTACTTGGGTATATATTGTATTACCATTTCATCTGGTACCGATGAAACATCATTACTGCATGTCAACTGTCGTTGGCGACCCTCTGCGACCTGGTCGCAGATTTCTGCGACCTCCTGCGACCCTCGGCGACCCGGTCGCAGATTTCTCCAGTTCCACCGTCTATCGGCGTTTCTCGGGGAAGAAGTCCGTCTTTGCTGTGCCTTGTCTTTTCTTTACTGTCTGTAACTTGTATCTTGTCTTTGACCCTGTCTGTTCTTTACTGGCTGTAATCTGTCCCTTGGCTTGACTGTACAGTCTGTAAGTCTTGTTACCACTTTTACATCGGTAAAACGAAGCCCGCCTGCACCGTATCTTGCCTTTGCTGAGTGGTCTGTGATCTGTATGTCTTGTCTTTTTCTGTGTTGTTTGTGCTCTGTGTATCTTTCTTTAATGTGTGATAAATACACATATCCTTCTTGTGGGATCTGTGTTCTGTAGCTTTCTTGACTGTATAATCTGTGATCTTTATGTCTGGACTTGTACTGTACTGTTTATGATCTGTGTGTCTTGATTTGCTTGTAATGTGTGATAAATACACATATCCTTCTTGTGGAATCTGTGTTCTGTATCATTCTTGTGTGATCTGTGAGCTGTATCTGTAACTTGTCTTTTGCCAGCTATACGCCGTCTGTGTAACTGTCTGCGACCTTTCTTGCTCCCAAAGCGTCCGGCCCAGTTTATCGATGTTTCCCGACGAAAACGGCTCGCCCGCCTGTGCCTTGACTTGCACCGCCCGGCTGTAATAACTGCGACCGTTTCCGTCCCGTATAGCGTTGCACGGTCGTCTGCGCCGAATAAACAGGCTACACGATACGTCGTTGGATTATGGCAGGGGGAAACTTGGCTGATTTATCTCTGTATTTAGTGCAGTTGCATATTTCCGGGGGTGGAGGGAATCCCTAACTATTGTCATATACCGCTTCACGGTCAACAAGATCGACACATAATTATTGCGACTTTAGTCCCAGTGCAGCGGGATTAGCACAGCAATAATGTCGAAATTATCAACCTACTGGTATAGACCTAAAAGCCTTATTTTATACTGAAGTTAGACCATGCAAGTTGCCTGAATGTGCTACGGGCAAACACATGTCTCATTACAGTATTATAAAATACCCCACAACTATAGTAGACACGCCACGCTGTCATGTTTCCTAAACTATAGCATAACCACAAACATGTTTCCACACCGAAAATGCGAGCTGGCAAATTCTCATTGGATTGGCGTGTTTTTACAGGTTACACTAGCTACAGGATTGTACAAGCTTTTAGACTCCCAGGCCAAAACAACTGCATTTACGGCCCAACCGTAAATTACGCCAAAATCGAAAGGTACAGGCTGTACCTGGACGTGCTTCCTCCAGCTCTGTCTTTCTGGTCTCAGCACGCTCCCTCCGTCTGCACGAGCTTATATAGCCGGGGCTCTTCTCCACCCCCCCGGAGACGTTGCGAAACCCGAAAAATCGCCTTCACAGCAAAATTACAGTTCATAGTCTATAAATGGGAATGACATCCCAATCCATAATTCGTAAAGAATGTTCCACATAAAGGGCAACACCTATCTCGCTCTGGTAAGCGGGAAATACGGGGGAATGCATTTCCGACCACTGGCTCCTCCATCACGGGCTCTTCCATCCTTCCAGCGGTAACACACCCCCCTCCGATTCGAACAGTCCAATCACAAACGATTAACCGTTACACTGCCCCCGCCTTTCCAAATCATAACGTCCTGTCATGGTTGTACTTGCCCCTCCGTCCAGGGTGGCGTTACAGTTCCAGTTGTACAGTTCGAATCGATTTAAACAAAACTGCTCGCCAATTACGGGCCATCTGGGCCGGCGAAATCACTAGGTGGCCGCCCTCCGGCGGTCTGGCCGGGCCACCACGACATCAGGTCCAACAAACTCCTTCGCAGAATTACATGGGCGGCTAGCAGAGCCGCCCCACGACATTAGGTCCACTGGGCTGTGTGCGCAGCTGGAGGGGTCGGGCTTTCCCCCTCTTACGGTACACGGGCTGGGACGCCAGCACGTAATCGTGCAACCTTCGAGGCTTCAACACTCGCCGACCGCGGGTCGTTGTCACGTGTGTGGGGGCTGCCTCACCCTCGGCCACTTCCTCGCGTTCGTCCCCCACCTCGCTATCCGGCGTCCCCCGCGGTTCCAACTCAAATTCGGCCTGCCAGGCCGGCTGCCGGATGACGCGTCCACTCCGGATCGTCTGGGGCTGGCCTATGGATGGCTGCACGGCTACCGGGTGGGTCACGGCGTAAGGCTCTGCTTGAGCCGTTTCCGGCCTCTGCTGGTCGCCGCCATCGTCACTGTCGCTCTCCGACGGTGTATCGTCACCATCCACATCCAGCCGCGGATAACACGGTTTGATCCGGTCGACATGCACGACCTGTCGCCTCCCGTCGTCACTCCGGATCCGGTAGGTAACGTCCGACAATGCCGCCTCCACCACAAACGGTCCCAGCCACCGGTCTCGAAGCTTCCGTATCTGTCCTGGCCGGGTCACTACGGTATGCAGATAGACCTGGTCTCCGGGGCCGAATCTTTGCGCCTTGGCCTTCAGGCTGTAAAGGCGATTCTGCCGTCTCAGGGCCTTCCCACTATTTTCCCTCGCATCCTCGTGGACGTCGACTAAGTGGTCACGAAGGTCCCCGACCCACGGCATGGGCTCCGTTCTCTCAATTGGGGGATCCCCAACTGTAAGGTGAGCTGGTAGCATCACCTCCCGGCCAAACGTCATCATGTTTGGCGTATACCCCGTAGTCTCGTGTGCGGCCGCACGTTACGCCATCAGGGTTAGTGAAATATACACATCCCAATCGTCGGGGTGGCGGGCGGCACTAGCATGAAGCATCTGACCCAGAGTCCTGTTGAACCTCTCAACTTGGCCGTTAGACTGCGGATGGTACGCCGTCGTCCGCGTCTTCTTCATGCCGAGGATCCTACACATCCCCTCGAACACTTTGCTCTCAAAGTTCCGCCCCTGGTCCGAGTGTATCAGGGAGGGGACACCGAACCGGCTGACGTACAAGTCAATCACAGCCTGGGCCACCGTCTCAGCCTCTTGGTCCGGAAGCGCAGCAGCCTCCACACACTTCGTGAAATAGTCACAGATGACCACAATATGCAAATTTCCCCTCCTCGTCAGGGAGAGAGGACCCATCAAGTCCACGGCGATGCGTTCTCCGGGGCATCCCGTCATCATGCCGCAGTGCTGTCCTCGGGGTTTCTTCCCGGCCTGCTTCCTCCGACTGCACGTGTCGCAGCTGCGGCACCACTGCCGAACGTCACGCTGCAGGCCAACCCAGGTGTACGCTTGTCGCACCTTCCTCAACGTCTTGAACACCCCCAGGTGTCCTCCAGTCGGGCTGTCATGACATTCCTTCAGTATCCTCTTTTGAAGGGCCCTCGGGACCACTAGTAACTTGGCCTTCTCCCGGCCTCGCACGTCATACCAACGTCGCACCAGGAGGTCTCCTTCCAGGGCCAAGGCGTCGTAGGCTCCCCACAGCGCTTTTGTTACCCCGCTGTGTTGACAGACTAGGTCCCATCGAGGTCTGGTTCCGGCCTTCACCCATTCAATCACCGGAAGTAGCTCGGGGTCTGCAGCCTGGGCCGCTGCAAAGTCCTCGTTGGGTGGAGATATGGTCACAGCTCGGGCCGCCGCAGTCGCTCCGTCTTCGGTCCCAGAAGATCGACCACACTGCTTGCACGGACGTCTGCTCAGCGCGTCAGCTTTCTGATGCTTACGGCCCGGTCGGTGGACGATGTCAAATTGATAGGTCGACAGAGCTTGGATCCACCTGGCGAGTTGGCCCTCCGGCTCTTTGAATCTCATGAGCCACCTCAAGGATCCGTGGTCGGTGCGCAGTAGGAACTTCTTCCCGTAGAGGTAGTGCCGGAACGCCTTAACGAAGTGGACCACCGCCAGGAGTTCGCGCCTGGTCACGCAGTAGGCCTTCTCAGCCTTGGTGAGTACCCTGCTGCCATAGGCCACCACTCTCTCCTGTCCGTCGATCTCTTGGGACAGAACGGCTCCGATGCCCCAGCCGCTGGCATCCGTGTTCAGGATAAACGGTTTGGACATGTCAGGCATGGCTAGGATGGGCGCCGCTATCATCTTCTCCTTCAGGGTCTCAAATGCGATCTGACAATCGTCGGTCCACACGAAGCTCTTCTCCTTCTGGGTAAGTTGATGCAGGGGCGCTGCCACGGTCGCAAAGTCTTTGACGAACCTCCGGTAATAACTACATAACCCGAGGAAACTCCGTACCTCGGTCTGGGAGACTGGGGTGGGCCAGTCTCGGACAGCCTGGACCTTCTCCGGCTCCGTCTCGATACCAGCGCCGGACACGACGTGTCCCAGGTAGGTGACTTTTCGGGCGCCAATGACACACTTGGAGGGTTTCAACTTAAGCCCGTGAAGTTGTAGTCTCTGGAACACCACCTCCAAGTTGGCCAGCATCTCGGTGAACGTCTTCCCGAACACGATGATATCGTCGAGGTAAATGAGGCACGTCTCGTAGTGCAGACCGCCCAATACTGCTTCCATCAGGCGTTCAAAGGTTCCAGGGGCGTAGCACAGCCCGAACGGCATAACGCGGAACTGGCACAGGCCTTTCCGGGTAGCAAACGCGGACTTGCATCGATCTTCCGGCGCCAATTCAACCTGCCAGTATCCGGACATCAGGTCGAGGGTAGACCACCACTGTGCCCCGTTCAGTGCGTCAAGATTGTCATCGAACCTCGGCAGAGGATATGCGTCTTTCTCCGTGACGTCATTCAGGGCCCGGTAATCGACGCAGAATCGAGAAATACCGTCCTTCTTCTTCACCAGGACGACAGGGGCCGACCACGGTCCCTCGGAGGGCTCGACCACACCTCGTCGTAACATCTCGTCAACTTGCTTGTCGATCTCCCATCGAGCATGAAGGGGCGGTCTTCTAGGTGGAATACGAATCGGGGGTGCACTCCCCGTCTTTATTTGATGCTGCACCCTGGTCGTACGTCCCAGGTCATCGTCATCGGCCGCAAACAAACCAGCGTGTCTATTCAGCATTTGTTCAACTTCCCTCAGCTGGGCTGCACTCAGGCCATCCTTGGACTTCTCCAACGCCGGCCGCATATATGCCGGCAGGGTCGTCGTCCGCGCCCTCGTCTCTGTAGGCTCCTCCGGATCATCACCCAGTGTGGACATACTGCCACAGAAGGTACCAGCTTGAATGACTGTGGATTCATCGGAAGCGTTCAGCATACGAATAGGCACAATACCATCAGATGCAACTCGAGAGAGTGTTTTCGCCAGGACTAGGCCGGTCTTCTCCGTAAATGCGAGCTCCCCCTCTACTAGTCCAATCTCCCCCGGCGGTGCGTCTTCCACCCTGGCCGGGGCAAGCATCTGGGTTCTAGGCGGTATGGTGATGGTCTCAGCCAGGGCCAAACGATAACAATCGAAACTTCCTACGACCTCGCATTGCAGGTACTTGCCTCCCAGCTTCAATCGATGGCCTCTTGCGTCAAGGATACAGCCGTGGCGATACAGGAAGTCGTACCCCAAGATGGCGTCGATGGACAAATCTCCCACAACCAGCGTGTGCTTCCACACCGTCCCTCGGATCGATATCCTGAAGTCTCCCTCTCCGAGCAAAGGCATATGAGAACCGTCAGCCACCTTGATGGACTGGTACCGGGAGTCTCGAAGGACTGGTTTCACATCTGGGTCAAGCTGTTCCCATATCCGGCTGCTGATCAAGGAGATAGATGCTCCGGAGTCCACACAGCACATCACTTTCACCGGCCAAATGGACGCTGGGAAGTATATCCCTGCTTCTCCCTGATTATGAAGCGCAGGCTTGAGCCCCTGGGGCTTTGGTGGATTCCCGGACCCGGGTGGTCTTCTCGGGGGCGGGGAGGGTGAACGTCTAGGTCACGACGCCCTAAAATGGCCGTCTTCTCCGCACCTCCAACATCCCCGTCGTGGTTGTCGTCCCGCCCTCTGCCCCCGCCTTGTACTTGACAAGCGCCTCTTAAATTCTTCCATCAGGGTAGCAATCTCTGCGCGAAGCCGGGCTTGCGCGTCCTCATCATCCTCAGGAACGTCAGTCGGGATGTCTTCTCCTGCAGCGGCTCTGGCCGTGGGGTCGGGACGTCGACGCTGAGCGTCTTGGAAGGCCTCTACTTCCACTGCTGCATTACAGCCTCGTCTAGGGACTTCGGGCGGCACTGCCAGGTCTTCTCCAATTGCCTCGAAGAATTGGTCACGGGCTAGGGTGTCTTGGAACTCATCGCCCGCGTCTGGGTAAGCCATCTGGCCGACTCTCACCAGAGCTTGGCCCAGTTCAGGTAGACCTTCTCCCCTCTGTCGTCGTCGTGACCTGAGCTTGGATTTATACAGCTCCGTTTGGTTAGGGGGTGCGAAGCGTCTCTCCAAGGCATCACATAGGCAGATGAAGTTTGCCTCCCCTGGTTTCATCTTCAAACTAGAGAGAACCTGCTGTGCTGGCCCCCGCAGGGAGACGGCCAAGTGTTGTCCCTTCTCCTCCGGTGTCCACCGGTTCAAGGCTGCACAATGCTCAAAATGTACCAGGTGATCTCTCCAGGGCGTACCCCATCATATGTCGAAGCCTTAACCCACATCTTCCGGGAAGGGGGCATGGTCGTAACGGTGGCCGTCCCACTAGTGTCAGCCGCCGAAAGGCGCACTTCTGCGCGTGAAGTAAACGTGTGTGCCTCTGCCCCCGCGGTCTCAGTCCCGGCGGTGGCGGGATGTCCCCTTTCCTCGGCTGCTGGATGCCGCTCTTCTGCGACCCGGTCGCAAGCCCCTGCGACCTGGTCGCGACCCTCTCCGACCCGGTCGCAAATCGTCTGTCCCCGTATAGGCTGGTCCATGGAGGGTCTGGTAGTACTCTCCCCTTCTATCCCAGGTCTGGAGGGGTAGGCTGAGGACCCGACCATAGTCTGGTTGAACGTCGTCTGCATGGTATGCATCTGGGCCTGTAAGCTTTGGAGGCCCTCCAATAGCACTCGATTGGTCAACGTGGCTTCGGTCTCGACGATGGCGGGCGTCGACAGCTCGCATGGTGCTTCTACCGGTCTCACATCTGCTGTCGTCGCCAGCGTCACAGACCCAGGTGACCCCACCCTCGATCGCCCTCTCCCTTGTAGGATAGCTCGTAGACCCGCTATATCCGGACGTCTCGGTGTGGTTGCTGGAGTACTCATTGTTAATGGCGTTGTCGGCACGTTGTTGTCGGTCATCTCTAGTAGTCGGTTGTTCTCTTCTGATGTAGATCAGGCCAGATCCCACCGCTGCCACCAGTTTTCTACGTGTAACGTGTACGAGCAAGACCAGTCGTGGTGTTTACGAGAAAACGAATCAATAACCGGGATTGCCCACTGGCATTCTTGCCGTCACCGTCGTTAACCCCTTCACTAGTAGAGATCCGGGGCTCGAAGAGATGATCACAACCCTACAAGGATGACTGACGCTAATGTAAAGGTCTATTATGGTATATTCTGCAGAAATAGTATACGCGGCTACAAATAATAGCGTAGAACCGCGTGGCTTAGAGAGAATGTCTAAGGAGATGTACCGTTATAATATTTACCTATATGTACAGACACTAGGAGAGTGTATGCAAATAAACTTGATGTATATATACACGTGATATGGGAGGGTGTGTGAAAGTTAACGGATACGTACACTTGGGGTGTGCATATAAGGTTAACGGATACGTACACTTGGTGTGTGCATATAAGGTTAACGGATACGTACCCCTGAGAGAGTGTGTGCATATAAAGTTAACGGATACGTACCCCTGGTGTATATGTGGATAATAGAAGAGAATGTGTGCAGTTTAAGCTTGATGTTATATAGCAGTAATATATATAGGCGAGTATGCATATAGCTTTATGGTTAATATAGTGCTTTATGTCTATGCGCGATAAGGGCGGCCTGGCTGCTGGCCCTTCTCTTCTGGGGATACGGGCGGCCTGGCTGCTGGCCCTTCTCTTCCTCCGTCGTTGGAACGTTACGGGTGTAACGCCCTCTCCAGGGATGGCACCCCGTCGTTGGAACGTTAAGGATATAACGCTCTCTCCAGACACGACACCCAGTCGTTGAAACGTCGAGGCCCGTTGGAACGGTTGGAACGTTACGGCGGTAACGTTCTCCCCAATATATATATACCCTCAGGCGTTGGAACGTCACGGCAGTGACGCTCTCTCCAGATATGGCCCCAAATCGCTGAAACGTCACGGCCCGTTGGAACGTTACGGCGGTAACGTTCTCCCCAGAGACAACCCCCAGTCGTTGGAACGTCACGGCGGTGACGCTCTCTCCAGAGACGTGGCAACCCGGCGTGTTCCTCACCCCCAGTCGTCGGAGCCCGACCCTAACTTGTCAGCTCACCAGTCTGCTTCCCGCACAGGTAAGTATAGACCGGCGTCTCAACCCTTACGGCTGCTGCGACCCGTCTATAGCCACGGCCTGTGACTACACAACTTCACGACGATCTCTCAGATAAGTATCACGCACCACTCACTCTCCGTGACCGTCAGGACAATTACTTGGGTATATATTGTATTACCATTTCATCTGGTACCGATGAAACATCATTACTGCATGTCAACTGTTGTTGGCGACCCTCTGCGACCTGGTCGCAGATTTCTGCGACCTCCTGCGACCCCCGGCGACCCGGTCGCAGATTTCTCCAATTCCACCGTCTATCGGCGTTTCTCGGGGAAGAAGTCCGTCTGTGCTGTGCCTTGTCTTTTCTTTACTGTCCGTAACTTGTATCTTGTCTTTGACCCTGTCTGTTCTTTACTGGCCGTAATCTGTGCCTTGGCTTGACTGTACAGTCTGTAAGTCTCGTTGCCACTTTTACATCGGTAAAACGAAGCCCACCTGCACCGTATCTTGCCTTTGCTGGGTGGTCTGTGATCTGTATGTCTTGTCTTTTTCTGTGTTGTCTGTGCTCTGTGTATCTTTCTTTAATGTGTCATCAATACACATATCCTTCTTGTGGAATCTGTGTTCTGTATCTTTCTTGTGTGATCTGTGAGCTGTATCTGTAACTTGTCTTTTGCCAGCTATACGTCGTCTGTGTAACTATCTGCGACCTTTCTTGCTCCCAAAGCGTCCGGCCCAGTTTATCGATGTTTCCCGACGAAAACGGCTCGCCCGCCTGTGCCTTGAATTGCACCGCCCGGCTGTAATAACTGCGACCGTTTCCGTCCCGTATAGCGTTGCACGGTCGTCTGCGCCGAATAAACAGGCTACACGATACGTCATTGGATTATGGCAGGGGGAAACTTGGCTGATTTATCTCTGTATTTAGTGCAGTTGCATATTTCCGGGGGTGGAGGGAATCCCTAACTATTGTCATATAGCGCTTCACGGTCAACAAGATCGACACATAAATATTGCGACTTTAGTCCCAGTGCAGCGGGATTATCACAGCAATAATGTCGAAATTATCAACCTACTGGTATAGACCTAAAAGCCTTATTTTATAATGAAGTTAGGCCATGCAAGTTGCCTGAATGTGCTACGGGCAAACACATGTCTCATTACAGTATTATAAAATACCCCACAACTATACTAGACACGCCACGCTGTCGTGTTTCCTAAACTATAGTATAACCACAAACACGTTTCCACACCGAAAATGCGAGCTGGCAAATTCTCATTGGATTGGCGTGTTTTTACAGGTTACACTATCTACAGGATTGTACAAGCTTTTAGACTCCCAGGCCAAAACAACTGCATTTACGGCCCAACAGTAAATTACGCCAAAATCGAAAGTTACAGGCTGTACCTGGACGTGCTTCCTCCAGCTCTGTCTTTCTGGTCTCAACACGCTCCCTCCGTCTGCACGAGCTTATATAGCCGGGGCTCTTCTCCACCCCCCTCCCCGGAGACGTTGCGAAACCCGAAAAATCGCCTTCACAGCAAAATTACAGTTCATAGTCTATAAATGGGAATGACATCCCAATCCATAATTCGTAAAGAATGTTCCACATAAAGGGCAACACCTATCTCGCTCTGGTAAGCGGGAAATACGGGGGAATGCATTTCCGACCGCTGGCTCCTCCATCACGGGCTCTTCCATCCTTCCAGCGGTAACACACCCCCCTCTGATTCGAACAGTCCAATCACAAACGATTAACCGTTACAATGTTAAGTAGAATAGTAGAAAATAATCATTATTGACTGATAAAGATGGAGAGGCAGCCGTTGATTGACCTTTGCCAAACTGGGTCAAGTTGGACCTGATACTTATTTATGCAATACATTCGTTGGGTCTACTATACAATGTCGTCCATGACTGGACAATGCATAGCAACCCATTTAAATGTGCAATCCTAAATATAGCGTTTCACTTCCATCTACCCATTTTTTGAATATGTTCTTCGGGATTCATGCTGCTGAAGATGAAGTGGTTGCGCCAATGCGAAAACCGTGGTCTTTTAAACCGAGAGTCAAGGCCGATTAAAGAGATTCCAGTTTTATATGAGCTGAGAAATAGACCGCTGTAATTTTGTCAATTGGAACACGGGGTGCGTCCTCGGGTATGAAATATGTTACTGAAACTAAGCACGGATTGCTCGAACTGGACATTATATAAAACGATCAGTGTACGATGATATAAACAAATGAGCTGGCTTATGGGATATGTTGTGCTTAAAGTTGCGGGTAAAAATGTTCATGCCTTGTAACAGACCAGATTGATCGGAGAAAGAGACGTCGTTGTATTGGAAAACAACTTTTTGTTATTGCTGTCTTGTTTTTGAGCAAACTGTAAGATGCGATGCGTAAGAATGCAGGAAATTCTACCAAGATCATTACTATGAACGGTATCCTTTGTTATGGGCAGCCTTGTATCCGACTGACCGTGTAGTTTTGACACACCGGTGACAGCTTTTTGGTAGCCAAATTGTGCACAAAACTGATAGTCGATACGAAAATATAAGTTGTGGAGGATACATATTTGTGGAAATCCAAGAATGTTATGAGGAAATCCAACTGTGCCGATAAGACTGGGAATATCTTAGTGGTACACTGATCAGTGTTATTGGGGAAATCTCTATACACCACGCGCGCTTGTATACATTCAAGGAAGACTCAGCAAGAGACGCCGTCAGAAGAACTCTAGCTGTCTGCTTCGAAAAGTCCGCAACAAACTGGATAATGGGTTCGGTTTCGGTTTGCTGAAATTTTAACCGCGAGAGCGTATCGACGCACTAACCGACGCACTAATTTCATCAGCACTGAATCACTCGGAGACTGATGATTGATTATTTCAACCACTATCATGTCATCACAAAGATAGAGAACTTTCTGGATGATCAGTTTGGGGCCCAAAATTTCCACGGCAAGCAAGATTATCTATATTATGTTACCATAGATATAAAAGACGTTAATGATACAGTTACTCACAAAATGTTGTGGCCTCGGGCACTTCTACAAGAACATTTGGTTTTACATCGCACACCACGCAGGTGATCAACTCAACGATGAACAAACGTTTTGGTACTCGCCACAAAACTCACTCCACTGAAACTATGACCTATTCCGTGAGCGGACAAGGACTATAACCGAGACAGGAAATAGACATTAAACAGCAAAACTATCACCGATATCCCGGCCCCTAAAATGTGAAGCATGGTCTTAAAACTGAACATTTAACATTCTATAACAAACGATAGATTCAGTACAAAAGCGATACAGGCAAGGTTTTGTAACCATGTATATGTAGCTAAATCTAAAGTGACAAAACAAATAAAGAACTTCAATAACTGTCAGTGTTCATATCACTCGAGTCCTTACGCTCATACCACTAAAGTCATTACAGTGTTCACATTAGTCTGTGACGGGCTCCAGCAAACACAGTTTATGTATCGGTCTTCGGAAGATGTTTCCTCTAGATCTGTCATCAACCGCTCGTACCAGACCATCGCGGCCCAGAAATGTTTGGACGACCTTTCCCAAAGGTTAAACCTTTCTGGGTGTGTTCTCGCCCATCAATAACACAACATCTCCTACACAAAGGTTCCGTCCTGGACTTAACCACTTTTGCCGCAGCTGCAAGATCGGAAGATATTCTAGTATCCATCGCTTCCAGAAGCGATCTGCAAGGACTTGGACATGCTTCCATCTTCTTCGGTAAGCATCCTTTATGCTGAAGTTTCCCGGAGGAAGTTGCACATTTGATCTCATCAGCAGCAGATGATTCGGTGTCAAAGGCTCAGCATCACATGGGTCATCAGATACTACGGTGATGGGTCTGCTATTAATTATAGACTCCACCTCACACAAAAGAGTATTCAGACTCTCATCGTCCAGCGTTTCATGAGATAACAAGGCATTACGAATCTTCCGTATAGTCCGAATCTGCCTTTCCCATACGCCACCCATATATGACGCCGTAGGGGGATTGTATTTCCACTCAATCTCCCTTTGCCTCATGTAGTCTTGAATATTCTCTTGATTCCAAGATAGTATCGCGTCGTTCAACTCTTTGTCTCCACTCCTGAAATTAGAACCGTTGTCCGACCGAATCATCTCGGGTCTTCCTCGGCGACATTCAAAACGTCTCAGGGCATTAAGAAACGAGTCCGTATCCATGGTGTCAATCTTCTCGACATGGACTGCTCCTGTGGCTAGGCAAGTAAAGATACAGCCATACCGCTTCACTTGTATCCGGCCTTGACCGTGATATGTAAGTGGAAATATATGCCGGCCATCTTGGTTTATCCAAATATGATGATAAGCCAATGATAATATCCTGTTAAATCTATCATGCGGCGGAGAAATGCCCTGCCGGGCACCTCGACTTTACGGGCAAAATTGAGCGAGCCAATAGGAAACTGCTGTTCCACAAGTCGCGGCGCGGGAATTCACAAAGCATGCTTTTTGGTTTATGATTTTGTCTTCTGACAATGACGCTCGTATACTCGTGGAGTCCGGTTGAATCCAATGAATGGGCAGTATATCAGCTTGTATAAAAACACACATACATGCTGTAGAAATGGGCACGCTCTGAGATAATTTCTTATGCCCAAATGAGCATCTGTGCTAAATGTGGTGCTTTATTCCAGTCGATCACGATCTTGACAATAAACCACCGGATTATATAATCAACTACATTGTATGTCTTCAAATCATTCATCAGGGGTGGCAATTTACAGCCAGCACTTGAAAACAGACAGTGTAAAACAGAACGTGTATAATCTTTCTGAAAGTTTCTGAAACACACAAATCATATGCACTGATGTGGAATGGAGCCCCAGACTGACACAAGCTGAAAATAATATACTCTCAACCTTGGCTCGAGGTACAAAAGCTTGTAATATCAAATACTTTTCAGAAAATGTCTACTGCGTGTACGAGCGCGAAAGTGAATCGTCATGTATATTATGCTGGTGCGAATCGGTACCAATTTGTCATTAACAATATGAAATATGAAATATGAAAAAGCTGAATCACATTTCTAATGATATTGACGTATTGTGATTGATATTTATTTTTCGTTTCCAGTGATAAGTTTCACACACACGCAGGTGGTAAAATTTCAACATTATTGTATACTCCACGTAAACAAATTATACGTAAGAGGTTTGTCTATTTCTATAATCAACGAACCCACGCATGAGTCTGACACAGTATAACATTATTGTAATAATTACTTATGTTTTGATAGGAATAGTTGCGATAAGGTACAGGATGACCGATTGCAGATTCAATTATTTTCTTAATTGTTTCCTCGGCTGGGATAACACTAAGCATTCAACCATACAGAATTGTTGAAGTTTGTGTAGGAACGCTCTAGATGCAGCAAACAAAGAGGATAGGACTGCTCCGCCATTTTGTTTTCCGAAGTTGTGAACCTGTCTGTTTTATTTTCAGTAGACCCAAACTGTGGCAGAGCACGTGCTTAAGTCCAGGTTTCAATTAATTTATTTCTATCGAAACACATGCAGTTCATTCTTCTATTAATGACAACATCATTTTCGCAAAGAGGTTCTCGAGAAACGGCGAACATACACATGCTATTGGGCTCGTATATATTGCAGTAAAAGTGATCGAAGTGAAAACAGTGACCTGAAAATATAATTATATCTTGTAAAGGATTTAGGTATAAAATAAGGTTAGATATAAAGTTAGACTGACCGGTGTCTCGAGCAAGAAAAGTATGAGATTATTCAAGTGAAGGGATTAGATATCAGAGTAAATCTGACTAAACTCAAGATCCAAAAAGATAACGTAGAATACCCTGGCTGGTTCTATCTATAGCCGCCAGGTGGCTACGCACCGTCGGCGCCCACCAGGTGGCTACCGCTCCGTCGGCTATAAGGTCAGGAACACGCCAATATCTCCCAGTAAATGTCACTGAGTAACACCATTTCAGACGAAAATTCAAGAAAAATACAAGCATTTTCTTCGCGGTGACTGACGATGGCTACCATCCACGAGAAGATTTCGGTGCGGTTGTTCAGCCACTGCTGAAATCTGACCTCGACTTCTGAAATTAATACTTCAAGTACGTGTGGACAGGAAAGTCTAACCACCCTGGAAATCTCCCAGGTCGGTACTGATGACTTTTATTGTCGCATGAACAAGGAGAGCAAATCCTATGCCGGCCAGACACAGGAAAACCTGAAGGTTTGCCTGAATTCCAGTATCAGCATAAGCTATGATAGTCGGTTGGTCACACGCTAAGGCACGCGCACACTTATGTTTCATTGGTCACTTATTCTAAAAATGTAAAATAAGTAAAACACAACCGGTATGTAGTATGTATGTATATGTCTGTACCATATCTAATATAATAAACAATAGTCACGACAAATGAAGTCGATCTATTACTTGAAAATTCTGTGAAATTCCATTCTTCTACCACATATCCAGAGCGATCTGTAGAGGTCTACACATAAGATACGCATCCAATATAATGGTTCCGTAAATTGGATGGTATAAATCTAGTAGACGAGTGGTCACTTTCTGCCTCTTGTTCAAGTAAGCACATGATATATTATGTAGGCTGCTTGTGATGTAAGTTTTTTTTGCAAGTGTTTGAGTAAACACTCGTGACAAGTCTACATATGTACAATCAACTTATTGCTTAGATTTCAGCGCTTGATTGATGAAATCCACATGCAATAACATGTTCGTCGATGTGAGCAGAAAAAAACCATGTATGGCTTGACTTGGTTGAAAAGAAAACCGAAGCACAGAACTTTTTTTGAAATATAATTGACAGTAATATGGAAAGTTCTGGAGCACATCCTCGTAGAATTATACCAGATATTAATTCTCTTTCATATGCGTTTCTAGTGTCTATATCCTGTAGGAGAGATAATACTACCGGGTTTTAAATTTGAATAATAATGAGAATGCTTTCAACCCCAAGATCAATGAATCCAGGCACTGTGTCCGATGTATTATCGGTTACGTGGACATAAAATATCAATTGAATACATCAGAGATTTCAGGGGATGAGTCGGCCGGAAGGTTATTGAAGGACTCGTTTTTCGAAACAGGGCGCTCAGTTCATTCACTTTCTATGTGAGTTCTTGTTATCCTTCATCGCACACATTAGCTTTTTTCAATTGCCAATAAAGAAAGTCACATTATTTTTAATATTATGACACTCTCCTGTAACAAATCTGAGTGAGTGGGTTTCAGGTTAGAATTGGAGTAGATTTAATTAAATAAGTGGCAACGGACACATTTTTCTTAAATTATTTACCTTAAAGACATTTACTTATTATTTACCTTGTTATTCATCTTTAGGGCGATCTACAAAGAGGCTGCCATTTATCTGCTGGATGATCCATTGTGCGCAGTAGACACGGATGTTGCCAAGCATATATTTCAGCAGTAAGTTGAAAAAAAATAGATATAACCATACGTGTCTTGTGAAGGGGGGGTCGATCACCAGATTTTAGAGATAGAGCTGAAATTTCATGGTTTTCTAGCTTATGCCATTGAAGCCTATTTGCATAACCCCTCGTGCGGAGGATTATGGGTACATTTAACACGGTGGCCATGATTGGAGGGGGAGGGGGGTGGGTGTTCAACACGTTTTACTTAAAAACATATTTTCTGTCCAAATCTATTTTATTTCAAATCGATAGATCAATCTGCATCACCGGAAAAAATCAGCCGGTCTTGCATTTTTCTGATAGTTCCTAGCAGAGTTTCACACGAAGATATATCGAGGATATAAGCGTCCAGTTCGTCATACAAACGGAAAATAAATAAATAATTAATTATTATTAAATTATAATTTAAAAAAAGTAATACATTTATTTATTTTTTATTTTTTTATTTTATTTATTTATTTAATATATAAATTCAATTGTATGCTCTTTATAGGGCGCTGAGATAGGCAATACCGATTCTATTCTATTCTATCCTACAATATTCGGCCTTCGTCCATTAGAATTTTTTTTTGCGTTCATAAAAACCTAATATATGAACAACAATGCGTAGCGAAACTATTTATGGTGCGGCGAAAAATACCCCCCCAACCAAGCCTCCGAACGCCCAACGACAGAAGAGGCCAGGCTTATTGTTGAGATATTTAACCCAAGAACATTCGTTCAGTTGTATAAAGGCCTCCCGGTAACATACCCATATCCAGCAACATGTGTCGTCCTCATTTGTTTCCTAAATTACCTCCAAAAACAATTTTATGACTGTTCGAAGTACATGTTATGTTCGTTTTGCACCACTCAGTCACTGTGGTATGATATGCCTTCAACTGCATACATTGATTTCTTTTAGCTGCGTATGTGGATTCCTGAGGGAAAAGACCAGAATTATTGTGACGCACCAATTGCAGTTTTTGAAGTTCACGGACAGGATTGCTATAATGGAAGGGGTAAGGCTACCAGTGGCAGGTTTTGAATGATGAGAAATTTAGGATCCTTGCGAATACCATATCAATGGAGAATGACGAAAAGGTCACCGCCCAACTGATCAAGAGAGATTATCGATACTTTCAAGACAAACCTTTTATTTACAGAATGAGTTTAGATGATTTAGATACCGGGAGATACTGTCTGAAAATGGGAGGACAACATTTGTCGATCTCTCCCAGTTTCCTGTAGGTTTGATTTCGATCGGAAGTTCCTGGCTTTCAAGATGGATATGAAATTCCTCTGTTTATCCCAGAGAGATTTCGAGAAGGACCGAGGTGGTTTCCGATGAGCTTGTACTGTGACGTCGTCAATTGTAGGCGACAAACAACTAGAAATACCCCGGCATCATTCGACATGAGTCATTTATCGGTAAAGCTCGGTTACTGAAAAACCGTTTCGATTGATTTGATTTGACCTCTAAGGCTAAAGTTGGATGTACTTGCTAAGCTTGTTAGTAATACACCGCTCGGAAAGAATGCCGAAACCTGTGTGCAAAGGCAAGAGTGCGGTGTTATGAAAAGCGTTTTATAGTTTACACGAAAAGCGTGCAGCTATAGTACATCGAGTAACCAACAGTTACCACGATGCCTGTATCGTCTGCTAAAATAATCAGGGCAATCCAAAATGTTATCATCAAACTTCCTCCCTTTATGTGTGGAAAAGTGAATGGATGTTCACTGATGTGCAGCTGTGAACCTGTGAACCGAACAGTTATTTCAACCGCCGTGTGTCTCTAGCTATGCCATTTACATGTAATTAATTCAATTCCAATAGGAAGTTGATTGCTTCCTGTCTATTTTGGGGCTAATAGTCGTCTTTGTAGTCGTCAAAGGTTTTTCTCTTCGCAAGTTTATCTTGAGTGGAGAGCGGATCAAAGTATAGAGATCCCAAAATTATCTATATTAGATGGAAAAAAAATAAACCTTGTTTTACTCCTGATTAGCGATGTAACTGTATGAATGAAGCAATAAAGAGGGTATATGGAACCCATATTCCTAACCAGTAAAATATACCAAATACTGAACAAATGGTTCTTGCATAGTATGGTTATGGTTGTGTACGGCAAAGCTCGAAACAATGTGTATATCCTCAGAGAGTACAGATGCGTTAGGCAAATGGTTGACTATAGTTATTCCAGCTGCTTCTACATAGCATACATTGGAATCGAACATATGTCTTCATCACTAGCGTCTGACTCTCTTGTCTGGATTTTATTTTCAAAGGGAACGATCACGGATATAGGTTCTTTTAAAGAACTCGAACAACGAGGAACAGATTACATAACCAGTCATATGATGGCACAAGTGGAACAGCAGTGTTCTGATGACAATAGAACAGCGAAAATGGTTTGTAATTGAAAGAACATACCACGTCGACGTTTCTCAAACTTTAGTGGTAGCACTGTTAACATTTGCAGATAATTTATTTTGTATACATTCTTTAACGCTTGCATCGAAACCGATTTGCAAGAGATCAATACACTCACCTGACTAAGGCTGTCCTATTATGAGATATGGAATCTACATTTGCACGTCTATCACAATGATATGTAACTTTCGTATATCGTTTGGGTATAGACTGTTAAAATCTTTGATCAATGTAACGTTCATATTACAGTTCAAGGATTCCCAAAACGGGGAATCCATTGCAGAGGAGGACATTAGGGAAGGTGGTACGGCCATGGAGGTCTATATGGAATACCTGAAAGCTGGCTATGGTTTATTCCTTTTCCCTGTCGCCCTTCTACTGGAATTTACTGCAGTGGTATGTTTGATTAACAGTAAGATGTTATATCGCCTATATTTTATCTGGTCATTATCGTATTTTGTGTCATCGTCGATAAAGCAGAGTTATCTTAATCCAGGAAACAAGGTACAGATTGTGGATGACTTGTGCTAGAAATTGCCGAGGTGCATTTCAGCCATTCAATTGAGGAGCAAGCAGATTTGCATTGACGATCAGGACATCTGTTTGCGAAAACGGCATGCACTCGCATGACACTATTCGCAAATGCAATACTACGGTTGGAAACATTGATAATGTGACTCCGTTTCTTTTCTCGCTGCTCTAAATAACCAGCGAAAGTGGCGGAATGCAACCTGTTACCCATCTTTTTCAACATTGCACCTTCTGCTAAAAAAGAAAAGGTGTCGTTGTGGAGATATTATGGGTGCAGCCAAACTCACCATTAAAATATCATTTTGGTTCGACCTAGTTGAAGTTGAAACTTTAAAATATTGGCATACATATAACCGTGCGCCGTACAATTATTGTTCACTTCGATCGGTGGCAATTCAGTCATATTATACTCTGTGATTCCCGTTATGAATTGTATCCTCTCGAGAAACATTTGACCCTCGATATAGCATGTCTGAAGCTGGCAAATCCCGATGTACCAAAGCACGGTGTGTAACAATCTATCACAAAATGTTAGAAAAGTAACCAACAGCCAAGCCAAATGTTTCTCTTTTGCAGATTTTTGTTGTCCTAAGCGACTGGCACTTGATCAAGTGGTGCGTATGAATTCAGCAACTACTTTTACGTTGAAATCCTTATATTTTCATCAGCAACACAGGGTGGGGGATGGGAATTCGCACTGCAGCCCCTTAAATACTTTTGTTATCCCCCCAGTTTAACCCTACCTGGCCTGTGAGGGGGGTACTTTCCGCCCCACCCCACCCTTGTTGACAAAAAATTGAGTGCTGAAACTCCGTGACTTTTCCGATTATCATATTGGGGTCATTTTGAGCCTATTTGCATGACCCCCTTGCTAAGGATCATGGGTAAATTCAAAATGGCGGCCATGCGGGTACCAGAAAAGTGATGTTTTCGCCATATTTCTTCAAAGATTACAAAAATTCAGCATGTTGATTCAACATGATTCTATACATTTACTGAACCAATATGTCTTAGCACCACCAAAAAGCACCCCCTGATTCTTCCCGCCTCCCTCCTTTCCCCCATTAGTCCTAGCAGTCCTGGAGGAGAGGGGAGGGGGGCCGAAATGCCTCCATACCAAACATTCGGCAATATGGCAAAAATGGAGGGCTGAAATTTATGACGCTATAGGCTGTCATATTGGAGCCTATTTGAGCCTATTTGCATAACACCACGAGCAGAGGATCATGGGTAAATTCAAAATGGCGGCCATGTGGGGTACCAGAAAAGTGATGTTTTCGTCATATTTCTTCAAAAAATTTGCTTTTCTGTATTGAAAAGTGTGGGTTCAAATTATTTTATTTCATATCAGATTATTATTCAGTAATTTATCATGCAGTTTTTGCGAAGAAAAAAACAAAAGTATAAAATCGAAGATTTTGACCAAAATTCGTCCAAAAATGCTCTTTTTGAAAATGACGTCACAGTGACGTCATCATGGCGGCCATCTTGGATTATTTTACATTTTCTACTAGATCTTGACCCAAAGATATAGTGTGGTAAGTTTCAACCCTCTAACCTTAGATAGCAAAAATATTTAGGGGGGCAATTTCGTCCCCCCCACGGGCTGCGGTACATTCCAAATCGCCCAGGCCAGATAGGGTTAAACTTGACACATATATATGTAGGCCCTGTTCTTTTACAAAATTATAAAAGACATTAGTCGCTGACTTTTTTTCGATCAGACGTTTTCTATTTACCCAAATTCACGGCAAACAGTATCTAATCGTTTAATGATCATCTAATAACCTGCAATTAAATCCACCCCATGTGAGTACACATTTGCTTATCAACGAAGAGGAACTGCAACAATTGCATTACTAGGTGAAGCTCTTCCATGACCATATCCAGTTGAAATAGAACAGTTTTTTTTATTGTAGATATTCTTGTACCATCTTCTCGAATTTGGTGCTAATGCTGTTATATGGAAAATGGAATAGTGCTTTGTATTATGTATGCGGATATTGTTTAATGGACGACGGCTGAATAATGACTGACTTTCTAATAATGAATGTTGTAATTGGCACTTTTATGCAGACAAATGTGAGATGTAATCAGCCTCAAACATTTGTAATTTTCCGACGTGGATACAAGTAGTATATATGACAGTCGATCCAAAGGTTAAAGTTTTGATAGTTGACATGGCTGAACTTGATTTGCGAGATAAACTGAACATTGCGCTGAGCTAACTTGGGCTGTCCCACCGAACACACCGGAGAGGTCGTCTGCAATCGATACGAAGTAAAAAATCATGGCGGTCTCGAAATGTATGAACATACTATATGCGTTTTAACAGTTACAATAACACTCGCTTTATTATACTGTTATACTACAGCTAGCGCCGTCAAACTACGAGCGTTTGAACAGTTTGTGTGTGTAGCCATCTGAACATACCGTACACAGTCTCCCATAGTTGTGTAACATAAGAGCTCAACGACTGACAAGGCTTAACGGTTCTTAGAATTCAAATACTTTTGCACCGTGCCAAAACACTCACAACGCTTTGTCCATGAACTTTGACGTCACTGATCAATTATCGTGCACAATTTTTATTTTCAGCACTGAAAGCTCTATTTTTTTATAAGTACACCGCTATATTATGGAAGAAATAAGATCTCCAATTCGTGGCTCATGATATCCAATTCATTCAACTCAAAAGTCTTGAGAGATATGAAAATTACTGAAGAGTGATGAGCAATGATTGTAAATTTAGGTCATCAACTATTAACCATCTAAAGGCAATTGTTCGAACTCATCACCTTTTGAAGGTGATGGCCAGGTCTGATCACCTTTAAAGGGTAATGGCTCATCATCTTTTTTTTGGCTATGTAAGGCGATCATCTGTTCTTCATAGCATTTTCTAGCAGAGCTTGACCCATGGGTATCGTGTGGTATAGGTCGGTCCCTAGCTCAAGGGCTTAGAAATACTTAGCACCCCCTCCCCATCCTGGCCAGGATAGGCTAAAAAAATACCAGCTCTGGTAGGATTAAGACGGTGATATACACACGGAGGTTTCGACACAAGTGTCTAGTCCGTCATTCATTATTCAGCCGTCGTCCCTTAAATAATTTTTGTGTTCATAATCCAAAGACCTAACTCATATAATACCATTAGCATTAGCAACAAATTAAAAAAATGAATCATTGTATGCATACAATTAGGCTAGTTTCTGTTGAGAGAACCGATCGACAGTTTTCATTGATACGTATGAGGTCGCAGCTATATCTAGATTTTTCACAGAGCGAACGGATATTGGGGAAAGATTTCATACATATCTTATTCGGGATTTTTTGTTTGCCGTTCAGCTGAAGAATTGGAAAAAAAACATTGAAACGCGATATGGTAACAATATTGTCGATTGAATAAATATGATAGACAGAGAAAGACATTCGCACCGATGGGATGCAATCCATTCGTTTATTTCGAAGAAAACACTTTTCTAGCCCTCTTGAAAGCGGGGGCTTACAAATGTGTCAAATGTCGAGATTGAATCGTGCACGAGGTGTGTAGAAACGCTTCCTTACTGAGTTAATGGAAACAAATTATTATTATTATTATTTAAGCGTTTTGCTCTTAGTTGTGATTTGTAACGGCATATAAGAAAACTATTATTGAAATTTGGATGTCCATTTTCAGGCATCGACCGTCCACGGAGTTCATATACATACATGTACCTTGTCATTATATTCCAATAAACAATATTTTTGTTAATCTGTTGTTGTTCAAGAACAGTCCAGCGATAGATAACCATTTTATGAAGATGCGTCGTGATCAACGATATTAAACAAGGCGTCGTTACCGATACTCATATGCCAACCGCGGTCCGTGTTAACGTTTTAGGAATACAGACACCTCCGCCCATCAACACCTAAATCCACATACGTAATAAGCAAAATATATCAACACCAGTGACATGATAAACATATTGTCCTGTAGGCGGATGTTTAAAATGTCGACTCTTCCACCAATGCGCGCGCCACGAGAGGGAGAGGGGACAGTCCCTCCCGACGCAAAATAAAATATTAACCTCTCTTACCTGATTAAATGATTCTTATTATTATACAGGACAAAAGATTGTTTACGATTCTCCAGTCCAGAGACAGATGGAAATCAGACTGTCATTGTCTCTACCGTTTGGAACATTTCCAGAACTGATCGTACCGCCTTTGACGACGAATCGCAGAATTTGTCTAATTTTACCATCGATGACACCAACCAGGATCAGATGTACTATATAGTATTTCTTGGGTCTTCGTGGGTCTCCTTCCTCCTAGCATTGTCACTGTTGGCATTACTGATGTCCTTTGCTAGTCGCAATCTTCATCGCACTGTCCTTCCTGCTGTAATGATGGCCAAAATGAGATTCTTTGATTCCCATCCAATAGGTAAGACGGTGTGTGAGGCCAAACCTATTTTAGCTACCAAATATTCAGCCACCAATCTAGCTAGAAAGTAAAATGAAACCGAAAGTCAGTGAAACTCAATCCTGGATGGTTTTAGCCAGAAAATTATATTATAGTCAAAGAATACTAAATAGACAAATTCACTCCGCTATGAGAGCAATGACCCGATATTGGACCCGAGCCAACGGGCATGTAATTTACTTACTCTTTGCATGCTCATGTGACAACAGTGACGAAACGAAATGGAAGTGATTTAGTGAGTGAATATTATTTAACGTCGCTTTCAACACTATTTCAGTCATATCACGACGCTTGGTTTCTATTGCTTTTCACACCCGGAAATCACACGGGTAGGCCCCTATTCCCTTTAACACCCTGGACCCCAAAGGCGGAGTCCTATTTCTTTACACACATGGCAGTTAACCCCACGGGTGCCGCAGGTCGAACAATCATTCACGATGGAATCTGAAATCTACCCATAATACAAACCTATTTGGCTTGTTATTGCAAAACCTACATGTTTTTTATTGTCCGGTGGGCACGATGTCTTGTTACAATTGTCACGTCCCGTATGCATCATTAACAAACACACTGGCCAGATTAGAGTCAAATGGTCTACAGTTTTATGCAGATTTTACATAGTGGCCTGCGTACTTGTGCTTCGATAAAAAAGCCGCGATAAATTGAATTGAAAAAAATGGCATAGGCATCAAGTGTTGTATTGCGCGAATATTAATTTCTCTACTGTTCGAAAATTATGTTAGCTTTAACGTACTATGTTCAATATTCCCATTGTAAATCCTAAGTCGAAACAAAAATAATAAATATTCTTCCGATATAAAATGGATCTAAAACGAATTATATGCCATGGTTAACATTGTAATGAATGTAGAATCAATTCGCAATCTCAATAAACCACAAGCCCCTTTGATATCGACTTGAAAACAAGAGGGAATTGCTTGATTCATTTGTTGAATTTTACGATCTTTTTCAGGAAGAATTTTGAACAGGTTTTCTAGAGATTTTGGTATCATAGACTCTGTGTTACGATTTAGACTATGGACTTGCTTCACGGTAAGTGTTTGTTTGCAAATTCTTTTCAATTGTTATCTGTCGTTTGAAGCTTACCTCTAACTTAACATTTATTTGGACGCATAATTTGTATTCAGTTTAGACAAGCCTCCCGGACATAAAAAAAATACGTGTGTCAGGCCGACAAAGTATCACTACATTAAATGTATGTGTGTTGTATATTCTGCTGGCTTCAGCAAAGATTTTTTCTCTAATATCCATATTTCTACTATGTGTGAAGGACAACTACTTCTAACAATATGAATTAAGCAGTTGCTCTTTACATACCGCTTTGGTTTGAAAGGTTTTATCGTCGAACTGGATTTATCAGTGAATGTATGGATCTAATTGGCAGAACCACGAGAATGCTCCTAGGTTGCATTTACGCAAGTAATTTACAATTACAATATAGGTAATATAGTTTCAAGATAGGATACCACGTTTTAAATTTGTTCAAATGGTTATATTACGTAAGATCGGGTCATGCTATGCTTTCCCCTTGACCAAATTCATTCGCTATGCTAAAGTTGTCTTGTCGTTGTAGACCAATGAGCATTGTCTAAATTGTATGCACGTCCTATTGAATAATTAGCAGGCCTAATTAAGTTAAGCGTGTCTGTGTACTGCCCTCCCCATCAAACGGAATTATATATTTCATACGTTTTAAGGTCACACAACCACAAACAATATATTGAAACCTCCCTTGAATTGAAATAAACCTGGAAATATAAATAGAAGTGTTCTTCTTCTTGGGGGAAATTCATAGGTACTTTCGTTATCATACACATACTTAGTCATAGGGAAGTGCAAACGCATTTGTCTGTTTAGAATGAGCTAATTGAGCTCGCCGGGAAATGTCGACAACCGCCATTATAATACAATATTTTCGGAACCTATTTTTTTTTGGCAACAAACAGAACCTTTGTCCTTATCTCATTGGAGTGGCGGGTTCTTCGTCCAGGGTTGGATGTCTTATGGTATGTTACGTTCCTCTAGTTTCAACAAACACTATATAGAGGGTCACGCTTTGGATAATCCTTTACCCGTCCCCTCCACTTGACGTCAGCGAAATCGCTGATGGTGCATCAACTCTACTTATGGTTTGTCTGACATAATGATTGGATACTACGACTGCACAGGAAAGACGATTACAACTTTGACATCGAAATGACAATTTGTTATGGAGTATAGCAACCATGAAGCAATTTTTCTATTCGGAAATAATTTTTGAGAGAAAAAATATTTTAACCGTCAGCGTTAATCTAATCCGTAGAGTTTCTCTTACCACCTGAGCTTCAACTTTGACATAGTTAATGCTACTCGTTTCTGGATTTAAATATTGCAGAAGAACCTGATAATGGTGAATACGATATAAATCAACATCACTGAACAGCATCATTAAATTACAAAATGACGTTGGGCTGGGCGTGTGTGGCCGAGATGATGTTCTATTGTATACTGCAGTTTGCAGCAGCTCTTTTTACAAACACTTGCCCGTAATACACATACATTACAGAGTGCTGTAAGTTGTACCTTGTAAAGTAGATATGGACGCACTGACGACATATTTTATGGTACATACGTGACTGGACATAGTTTATGTGATCAAATCGTTGGTCAAATAACTGGTAAGACGAAGAAATAATTGAGAACTCTGAGCGATGATCGAGTAATGTTCACCTGTATTCGCCACTGTTTGAACATGACGGAAACCAATAGCAGCTGATTTTCGTACAACGGAAATCGAAGTCTTGTCCAAGATCACAGTCAGTTTTCCTGCAAAATGAGCTAGTGAATGCGGAGAGAATACAATAAATTGTTGAAATATTACCATGTCTATGTCTAGTTTGGCTGTCTAATACTTACAGGTAGCTGTCCCACTGATCGTATTTATGGGAACGATGTGTTTTACCTATGACTGGATGACACTTGCAATGATCCCTTTCATTGCCGTAGCTTGCGTTGTTTCACATATAGCCGTTCGGACGATAAGACAATTCAACCGACTGGAGGCTGTAGGTATGTATAAACTAACTCGGGGAAGGTATTATATTATTTAAACCACTAGAAGCGTACTTGTGCAGGGGATTTTCGATGAGTACCAAATGATCTCATTATTAGTTAATTACAAACGAAGAGCAGGTGCTATCGGTTCACCTTGAAGATTTAATCGGATAATCACATTAATAAAATTGTGTTTCAGATATCTTCTCGGTCTATAACATAAACTAATGACAAGGACCTTGTAATAGTTAAACCGAGGTCATAGCTTACTGGAAGCACAGTTTCATCACTTTTATCACGAAAGAGCGATAGTGAGTAAAGGGAGATAATATCCTCTTCGAAAAAGGCTGTAGGTAACAAACATTACATAAGATTATCTATTCGAATTAAAATTCATCAATTGATCAATTAATTTAGACACGCAATGGTAGCGTGAAAACATATATTATTCTGCTTGGACGATCATTGCTTGAGTCCGCAGATAAGTTTGCCTTTTTGAGCAAAATCGCGATTGATCGCTGTGTATGACACGAATCTGCCGCAGGCACCTAGTCGTTTCATGTCACATTTAAGATGTACAAGGTTGCTTCAACCTATTTCCGTTTTACCCTCACCACTTGTGCTTTCTTCGTACGGGAAAGAATTTGGAGGGTGGTTCGACATAATTAGAGGCAAAAGTTGCACGCCAATGTGATCGTCGCTCGGCCCAGAAATTGTCACTAGTATATAATAGGATCTGCTAATCAACACCATAAATCTGTTGTTTTCAAATAATTAATCATGAAACAAGAATGCAACTTTTCGAAAGTTCTTGCAAATGTTAATGTGTTTCTAAATCTAAGTGGAATAATACTATCTGACATTATTATCACAAATTTGCTCGGGGTGATAGCTCCCATACTCATCTGTATGTTCAATTCAGAATCACTAGTTCCGAATCTCAGTTTATCTCACCCAAGAAAGATTTATCATACCCAGGAGAAAATGTTTTACCCTATTGATTGATTGATTTGCTCAGACAAAAAAAAGAAATGAATTTCTATGTTGTGAAATAATTCAAAGAAATCAGACCTCGTGAATCTACATTAATATTGAAGATGAATTTATCATCACCAGCAAATTCGGGGTAATCATGTTGGATATTAAATACAATTTTTCGACTCAAATTTTCTAAAAGGACAAAAAAATATTTCTTATTTCTTGAAATGCATCACAATATGCGGGGGTTTTCATTTTTTTTGTCTTTAAAAAGCCATTTATTGCCACGAAGTAACTTTGTGAGTAAACCAGCTTGGATACTAATTATAACCTACATGTATGTAAGTTTCCTATAGGCTATCGTTGTTGTTTTTTTTGTCTGACGTTTCTCGACCTGTCGAATGTGCGGTGAGTCGAAATTCAATTTAATTATGCATATCTACCCCAATATTCGCGAACATGAATAGCTTGCGGTATATGAATTGATGTTGCAGAATCAACACAATGTTACCTGTTGCAACATTTTCGATAGTGCCAGGTGCATGGCATCTAACTTTTGAAAAGTATACTTCGTTTTTATTTCCAGCGCGAAGCCCTACTTTCTCATTTGTGACAGACACGATAGCTGGTCTGCCAACTATACGCTCCATGAAGCTGTGTAACGATTGTATCACCAAATTTAGCCATATCCAAGATGTCCATTCGGCGGGTTATTTTATGGGAAGGGCAACAGAAAGATGTTATTCACTGTATCTGCTACTGGCGGTTTCGATATATTTCAACGTTACTGTCTTCACTGCGATCTTCAGTAAAGAAGGTATGGAATTACTTTATCTGTGAAATAACCAGGTGCCCCCTCCCCTTACCAACTAGTACATACTGTATATTAAAAGTATGTAAAGCATATTATCATGACGGGATTCTATCGTCAAGAGAAACTAATTCTGTCCCCATTGGATAATAATTATATTCTCATGGGATACTTAAACAAGAACCCCAAAACACACATGGAGATTGTGACGGCCTTTCTTCCGAACGACGACACCTGTTTATAATACAAAGAACCGTATACACTTAGTGTAACTAATGCCAGAAGTGGTTTGTATACACACTCCATTTGATAATACCAACGTTGTGAGATGTCGAAACAGTGGAATTATACATATTTACAGTGGCAGATATGTAAATCACATGATCGACTTTAGGGTCAGGCTGAAAAATTTAATGTCAAAACTTTCCTTATAAAAAAGTCTACATTAACCCTACCAGGCCTGAGGGGGGGGGGTGCAAAATGACCCCCTACCAAACGTTCCGAGCTATCTCCGGAACGACAACAAATTTAGGGCGGACACTCCATGATTTTATAGTTTATCATATTGGCGTGATTCTGAGCCTATTTGCCTAACCTCCCGAGTAGAAGTTCATGGGTAAATTCTATATGGTGCTCACCTGGTGTACCAGAAAAAGTTTTTCTTCAAAGTTTCTGCTTTTTCGCGATGAAAAGTGGGCAAGAGCTATTTTATTTCACATCATGTTAATATTTACTAATTTATCAAGCAGTTTTTCGGAGAAATTGCATAAATGAAGAACTCGAAAAATTTGACAGATAAATCGATAAAAAAATGGCATTTTGAAAATGACGTTGCTGTGACGTCATCAAAGCGACCATCCTGAAGGGTATAGTGTGGTAAGTTTCAGCCCCCTAGCTCAAGGGGTAAGGCAAATAACTAGGGGACCGAAATTGCCCCTCCCAGGCCTTGGCAGATCCCCAAAAGACCAGGCCAGATATGGTTAATGCTGTAAATGAAAAGAATTGCACGCAGCTCCAATGCGTATTTTCCTTTAGTAATCGTATATATTGCACTGTATTTTAATCCATCATTCGTTTTCTGTGCCGTTTTCTTCGTGGTTTGCAAATGCATATATCAACATCCCATCAATATATGGGCCTTGAATATTTATTTGGGTAAAAGGACTTCCTGAAACGAATGTTACCTTATGGATTTCATGGTATATTGTCTGTATAATTTAAAACTATTTACCTTTTCTATGTTGCAAGAAACGAGCGTATGCTTATATTTGTATTCGCATTCTGTGCCGGTGAAAAGGGAGGAAATGTCCCTTCTTCTATGCTTCTCTTTATGCGTCAAATCTTCTTATAATCCGTTGCAAATCAGACAAGATCTCCTAGATTGAATTTGAGCGGGAAGTTTTTTTCCATCTGACAATTCTAATTTTATAAAAGCGACCTTGCATTTCATACTTATAGGCACTTGTGAATCTGACACGATTACAGGCGAAGAAAGTATACTGACCACCGACTGTTAGATCTGACGCATTTATATACATAATTATTTCATATTGGCCAAATATGATGATATTGTACTCATTGTCGCTCTATGAGGAAAAAACACACGAGTAACATGAGTAGAACGTAGCACACGCAAATGGTTATTTATGAAATCTGTGAGAAGGAAGAGCCTAGAAAATTCCCCAAATCTATTTTACCTCCCTTTGTGAACTTTTGCACCTATATCTTCAAAACAATTCAGAGATATGGCGCAGCTGTGTCGCGCATATAATAACCAATTTTACAAGGCATCTTCATCCGAACTTCATAGAATATCAAGATCATACTTCACCAACTTGGGGTTTTGGAAAATATGCAAATGTAAGTCTGGAATGGACACGAAATAGGTAACACACTAGAAACTGGATCTCAAATATATCTATAGCACAATTTTAGGTCCCTGAGTACCATGGGTAAATTCAAATTTGCGCCCATGAGGATAATCAGAATCTGGTGAATCTTTTTCGACAGATGTTCGGCGTGTTTCAGCCTCAAAGTATTTTATACTAATTATCGAAAATATTGAGGATTTTCTGTGCCGAAAATATCCGACGGATTATTTTGACAACTCTCTTTCCAAATGATCTGAAATTGCCACCTGGTGATACGACGTAACCGTTACGTCACTAGTGCGACCATCTATTTTGTTTGACCTCTTGTAAGGCTTGGCCAAATATATAATGTGATAGTAGTTCAGTCACCTTGCCTAACTAGGGTTGAGAAATATTTCGGGGGTGGGGCGGATTACCCCATACCCAATCAAGGCTGCGGTACATTCCATATGTGTTTTCAACGTTTGATGTAGGCAAATCCAGAACAATCATTTCGGGATTTGTTTATTCTGTCTCCCGGGACAAGTACTTATGTTTTGCGTCTGATAATAGTTTCTATAAATGAACGAGTTTCGCGGTTTATCACATTTTATGTGTATATTCCCATACTCGGACGGTGGTAAACCAATGGCTAATATAACTGGTTGGACCATATCGAATAACGTCAGCTGGGTATTGCGTGCATCACCAGCAACTGGGTCAGCCACCGAAAACGACCGTACTTTTTGTTCCGACAGTCGAGCTTTTAATTGTATGGCAATAAGTAAGATGTACAACGAAACAAAGTTTGAAGTGTATGGGTATAATATAACCACAATCCAATGAGGAATATAACAGACCAAAGGAAACAATAAATAATGACCGATGTTCCATGCATACGTTCTGAAACTAAAATGAAACGGACATCTCGTACCGCCCAATTCATGTTTCGGGCCGAAATAAACAACACACTAAACTCTTTTCGCTTAGCAAAATAAAACTCAAGGTATCGAATAATATTCTGTGATATTTCGAATTTAAATATGTCGGAATCTAATTCCTCTATTATATTTCAGATACAATTATTTGAGAAATTTTATCAGATGAACACCTTTTTTGCGGTAATAAATTCACAGCCGGCAGAGTGACATTACAGCATATGAAGTGCTCGCGATTAGCATGATATCTTGTGGCGGGTTTATTCAGGAGATCACTGTTTAAAGTGAAGCCGCGTGTCCCGTAAAACCATGGTATGTGTATCTTGGTCTGTGTGACAGATACGGATACTAATATACAATATGTATAATCCTACAGGTGTCTCTGGCGATATGATGGGGTTGGCATTGATCTATTTGGTGACAGGTATTGGGAGTTTCCAAATGGTTACAAGATATTTTTGTCAGCTAGAGACAGAGGTGAGTTTAGTGGTTTATGATAACGAGGTGATTGTGAACCTATTTGCACACCCCTCAAGGGGATCATTGGTAAATTCAAAATGGCGACCATATGGTGTAACAGAAAAACGATATTTCCTGCTTTTCTACGAGGAAAAGTAGGAAAAACCTATTTTATTCCACATCAGATTTTATTTATCAATTTATCATGCAGGTTTGGCTAAGAAAACACGTAGAAAACAATTTGAAAAATCTCACCTAAAAATCGTCAAAAAATTTCTCTTTCGAAAATGACGTCACTGTGCCATCATCATGGTGACCATCATGGATTGATTTACATTATCTGCTGGAGCTTGACTCAAAGGCCTTAGGGTTAGCGGAAATATATAGTGGGCACTTTCCGGACCCTCACCACCCCACCCCGCCCCCCGCCCCCCCACACCAGAATCTCCCAGGCCAGAGTTAAGGTTAAGGTTGCAAGAACTCTGAAGATAATACCTTGATTGCTTCATCAGCTCCGTAGAATGCCTATAAATAAACTAAAAAAAACCAAGTTACATATTTTCTGAAACCTGTTAAATCAGTGGATTAAAATTGTGTGATAAACGTGATATTCTTATTACACACAGCATTGATGATGGAGAACGATTCCGACAATAAATCAGATGACCCCACAGAGAAATATACTGACTGAATATATAACCAAAAAAGCCCAAAGTGAAGTGATCCCTATGATGATTTGTATCCCAGTCACGCTGTTATTGTAGAGGTTCATGTGAACATCTCGAATGTCATCACCACACGAACTTTAACACCGGCTTGAGCGGTATTAAACACAAATATTTCGGAGCAATGCTGTAATAACCCTATCAAGTAATCTGAAGCAAATAATGTACTATGTGATCATCAGATGGACGAAACATTCCCAAAACAAGTATTCAGAGAATGCAAGTTCGTATTCAGAACAAATACTTGTGTGGCCCGCCGCAGACAAGCGGATCATTATTCACCTAAGGGACGAAACGTCCACTAGCTGAATCTCACCATATACAGACAATAATAATACAGAATATTAAAAGAGTGGTGGGAAACAATGCCGGCGTAATGAGAAGTCATATGACATCACAGACAAATACGCTGACCGACAAATCACATCTGAGTTATTGGAATTTAAATGCAGCGGTGTGTGAAAATTTAGTCAAACATTTCTCTTAAAAATATTTGAGCTTTCCGACTCTTAAATATATATTTTTTTCTAATTTTGCCTCCGTTTTAAAGTTATTCATGTTTTTAGTTGAACTAATATGAAACCATTTTCAGAGGGGAATAAAACAGAAATGAGCCACGCATTTGGTTTGAACACTATAGTTTTATGAGAAAGTTATTAGCGAGGAAATCTGAAGACTAAATTTAAAAAAAAACGCTTTATTTAAATTCAAATAATAAGTCAGATGTGTTTATCAGAATATCAAAATTATCACAAAGTTTTAATTTACTGAAATAAAAGCTGAACAACATATATATTTCGTGTTATTGAGATGATTTATTGCAATTTACTTCAGCGAAAACTAATGAGATATCCACCAGCTTATCGCTGAGAATCTTGAAACTTTCAGATTCGAAAAAGTTTTATCCTTGGTATGAATCGAACAACATGTTTTAGTTTTCTTTCTTATCTGAATGGAACAAGAATACAAGAAATGTATCAGGATAAAGTTTAGATTCATTGTGCCCGGATAATGTTCAACTTGGAGCACGATTCTGCATCAACAGCGGGGAATTAAAACTTTTATTCACAAATCAGCGGTCGAGAATAACAGCGGTCTTAAATTCGGCTATATTTCAGGCATCTTGGGATGAGGTTATTTATTTAAATATGACAAGAACTTAAGAGATAATTCTTCAATATTTTGAATATGAATGTTGTGGGTTGATCGCTAAGCTGTCCATCCCAACCCAATGGGATGGGCTGACGACATTATATTCATCATACATTTACAGTTCTGACTGCGTGTGTCGACTGCTTAATGATTGTTATTTTAACTAAGAACTGTTTGATTTATCTTGTGCAACAGATGACCTCTGTGGAAAGAGTGTTATCATACACGAAACTGAAGACTGAAACTCCGAGAACATCGGCGACACCTCCATCGTCTAGTTGGCCTTCACAAGGGGAAATTGTCTTAAAAGATGTTAATTTGAAATACTACGAAGGCGCTCCATTGGTGCTCAAGGATATTAACCTGACAATAAAACCTATGGAGAAGGTGAGTATATTTATGATAGGAGCATTGTTTCTTAAGATAGGGACCTCTATCAACTAAATCGTCTCTGGATTATTACCAGGCCATTGATGACGGAAGAGTCTGGTGATAAGATGGTACTGCAATAATGGATGCTGAAAACTCGGAGATGGACAACATGCTGCTAACGGCAGAAGTAAGCTAATTGCTCATATTAAGCTAATCATCAAGCAGATTCGGTCAGCAGTGCTTGCTTTTATGAACTGGCATACAAATTGGCATGCAGGTACTTCTGTGTACATGGTGTAGGCAGATCAATATTCGAACCCTTCTAGAGACGGCCATTGCTGGTGTTTATACATGTTTGCCCTCTTTCCCCAACAATTAGCGCTTGTCTCTCTTGGGTTAGAAATTTGAAACTTTCCACAATATATATTTGGGTAATGTTGTACCAGAAAAATGTACAAGGAATTTCATTGTCCGCTTTGATGATGTCACAGTGACGTTAGAAACTCCGCGTGCATTTTCGGAGTATAGTTGATCTGTTTTGCTTATTTTTCTCATTTCGTTTATCTTCGATGTGAAATAGATTTGTTGCTGACAATTTGACACAGGAAATGTTCCCATTTTTAGTAAAATTATAAACAAAACACCAAATTTAGTACACTCTTGCGGTCGCCATTTTGAATTCACCCATTATTGATTGCTCAGAGGGTCATGCAATCAGACAGATGATCGATTGTGTTTATTTTTCAATCGAATGGCATCGCTCTTCCAAAAAGTAGCCAATATGGCCTCAAAAATTGATCAATCGAACATTGTTGTCTTGTTTGACGTGCTGATATTTGACAATGCTGATACAACAGAAAATAGATTAAGGGATAAAATATTCAGTAATATATAGACGTAATATTTACGTAATAACGTGTGTATTATGAATCACGTCCGTACGTCCAGTGGTTCGTTCAGTGGATTTTGGAATGGGTGATGTGCATCACAGTGTGCGGCGAATCATTTCCCCAGTAGATATTAACATTTTTCAAAACAAAAATCCCAGACATGCGATGATGCGATTATTATTGAATCACATGCAGACATAATGGCATTGCTGAGTGAAATATATAGAAGACAGATGAATACGCCTGGCAATAATCTGGTGGTTTATGGTTTTATCTAAATACTTCACGATTATATATATTTACGCCACGCTGTAATGCAGAAAATAGTATTCATACATTTTATGTTAGTTCACTTCTTGATCAACCAATATCAACCAACATCATATTGTTGGTCCAGTTGCATAATCCAGGTCCATTATGTAATCTATGAACATTATTGTTTGACTATTAAATAAGCAATGATACTCTATGTTAAACCTTCAAAATATTTTCCTATCGACGTCCACTTCCCTATGGAGCCAGCAAAACAATGGATGCTTTGGATTATCTGCAATAATTGAGAGGAGATGAAAATACGATGGTCGTATCAGACTACAATATAAAAACATACATTGGATACATTTTATGCGGTTAAGAAAAAATCGAAAAAATATACATAAAATGCTTCTTTTTCTATTTCATTTACATTATGTTCTTAAATGGCCATTTTAACAGCCAGGATTACCAGATGATAAAACCATATTAGAAAAATAGGACCATTTTAACAGCCAGGATTACCAGATGATAAAACCATATTAGAAAAATAGGATAAAAATCTATTTTATTTCTTGCAAAATCAATCATGTATATTATATAAAAATCATGTTTAAACCAAAAACATTATACAATGATTTCATAATACCTTCAAATTGAAATATTCATCCCAATATGTCACCACTATCGAAGATTCGAAGTAGCTTGTGAACATGATTCTGTGATCGGTGCGACCTGGATCTGCGTTAGTACTAATACGAGCTGAATATTGTGAACAGAACCAAATCTTTTTTTATTAAATAGATCATATTTTAGAATTTCTGAAAAATTATCAAAACCTGTATGCGTTTGTTATAATATGAAATCTTCTGTTTTGGACAAATATTATTTAATGTCTAGGTTGGGGTGGTAGGCCGCACTGGTGCTGGTAAGAGTTCGCTAGCTACTCTTCTATTCCGATTAGCCGAACAAACAGGAGAAATTCACATTGACAAAATCGATGTTGGAAAAATTGGACTTAGTGAACTAAGGAAGAAAATATCTGTTTTACCGCAGGTAAGTGTGAATTCAAATACCTTGAAGACTAGTGAATATTTTTTGAGATATTAACGCAATACTGTATCTATCGACTAACACATATTTCCACATATTTAGGCTTTTAACAAAAAATCCTTCAGGAAAAAGCAATTGCTTACAGGCAAGCATTTTTCTGATCCCGACCATGGCTGGGACAACTTCAGTATCCAGATTATAGATATTTTCAAGACCGTTCCTTCTCATCCACCAAAGGCTACATAGACGTTCTTCTTGCTGTGGATAATCGCTATATAAATGACGCAGTGAAGGATATATATCCACCTTCACTGGATTCGAAAAAAATACAGATGGCCCTAGCGGCGCATCTTATTTGAACCTATATCTCTATAAAAATGAAGAGGGCCTTGTCTCTCTTCGACTTTACGAAAAAGAGATGATTGCAAATTCGACATAGTAAACTATCCTTATCTGGACAGTAATATACCAGAAGAACCTGCATATGGCGTATACATATCTCGCTTAATAGCATTTGCTAGGTCCTGTGTTAAATATAACGATTTTAAGCAACGTCACAAAATATTATTGCAGCAACTTGTACAACAGGGTTATATCATCAAGCGCCTCCACTCGAAGTTTCTTAAATTTGATGATACATATCGCATGCTGGTAGCAAAATATGAGCGTAGAGTGCAAGATATATTGCGGTACGTTTCGCAACTTGTGTCTAATTCCGCTTAACCTGCGGCTAGCGGCCGTATGAACCTATGTATTTAAAGATTCTCATAGTGTTCATATGAACAGTCACTATCAAAGCGTGACTGAGATACATCATACTCTAGATAACGACTTTACAACGCATATCATATGGACTAAGAACCCTCATCAGCAAGACGGATTTGATATTTTTGGAATATCATGGTGTTGTGCTGTCATCGTTGAAACCTGCTGATCGCTTCTGTCTTGCATTTATCCCTTTTATTCGGTGCTAATGTTATTATATGATTTAGGCCTTTGGATTATGAACGCGGAAATTCTTTAATGGACGACGGCTGAATATTGAATGACCGACAAGACGATTCTATTCTATATGTTTGGTAATAATTACAGGACCCAGTTCTATTCTCTGGAAGTTTGAGATATAACTTAGACATGTTCGACGAACGCTCTGACGAGGAGATATGGGAAGCTTTACGTGAGGTACGTGAGCGATATTTACTCAGAAATGGAAGACTATAACCTAACCCTCTAAAGGATAACTGCTGCAGCGAACCTGGGTTCGTATGTAGAGGATTAAACAGATATTTCCTTGATAAAGCAGATTATCAAACAGATATTCTAGAATATTTTTTTAACATACCATTTAACCCTACCAGATCTGGAGTGGGGGTGGGGGGAACATCACGGCCCCTACCAAGCTTTCTAACTTACCTGCAGAACGACAAAAACTTGAGCGCTGACACTGCGTGAATTTGTAGTTTATCATATTGGAGTCATTTTGAGCCTATTTGCTGAACCCTCCGAGAAGAGGATAACTGATAAATAAATAAAAAATAATAAAAATATCAGAAAGGGGTTGTTTTCGTCAGCAGTTTTCTTTAAAAATCCAGCTTTTCTGCCAAAAATGCGTGTTTCTAAGGCCGACGATGGCGGACCCAAATATATCTAATCCAATGTGGTGACATTTTGGCCTATACGTGGTACGGTTGAAATCGAAAAAAATCAATGCCATAAAAGTAATTGTGTTTAAATGTAACGATAAGAGAAAATGTATGCACACAATATGTGAAAGTTCTAGCTCGATTGCATTATGATTGTAGTTATGACACGAAATTGATATTAACAGCATGTGCTATTTCGTGAAAAATGGTCTTAATCGAGTCATTTAAACATACATTTAGACACGAAGGACACCTTGGATCAAAACGTCATTTAACCTGGTGATATGCGGTAACATTATATCTCCAGAAGTGGAACATCTTTTTGGTCCAAGGGTTTTTTTGTTTAAATGACTCGATTTAGACCCCTTTTTCACGAAAGCACGAGCTGCGCATTTCACGTTCATGTCATAACAATAATCACAACGCAATCGAGCTAGAACTTTCACATATGGCGTACATATATTTTTTGTTGCCTTTACATTAATACACAATTATTTTTAGGATATTTTATTTTTTGATTTCAACCGCGACAGGTATAGGCCAAAATGCCACCTTATCGTGCCATCTCCTTTCTGTGATATATTTAATCCAATAATTCAAACTTGATTACAATATTTTGACTTTCATTTCATACATGCAATCCCCTTTCTTAACAACTGATGTATAATGGCCCGCCTTCAGACTTTGGTCAAACTGAGACGATGGATTGATATCCAAAATTGTAAGAAATGGAAACTTGGACTTGGTATATTGTTATATTTTAGATTCGGAAAATGTCAGACAATACACAAATTCCTTTGTATTATTTGTAAATAGGTAACTTTGAAAGACACTGTGGAAAGGTTACCTGGTGGATTGTATACGGAGTTGTCTGAGGGTGGAAATAACTTCAGTGTTGGAGAACGTCAGCTATTGTGTCTGGCGAGGACTGTACTGAACCATAACCGGATATTGATACTGGACGAAGCTACAGCCAATGTGGATTACAGGTTGTTAGATATTACTTACCTATACAAACATATTTAATGGCCAGTGATAAGAATTGTGTGTAAACGATATAATGATGTATTTCTGTCACCATTGAAACATATTGACTTCTGGTGTTCAGGAACCCATGTGTTTTGTAAATGTTGTGCGTATTTGAAATTGGTACTAAATGATATACAAAAAAAGGTTTTTCGATTATTGAGGCGGAAATTATTTTGTGGGCGAAGACTGAATAGTGCAGGTCGGATCTAACGCCAAGATTTAGGGAATATATTTCAATGTGCATCAATATGTAGTTGAGGAGCTATATCTTGTAGGGACCTGAACTAAGGAGTTCTCTCAACTCACACCGCATAACAGGTCCGACTACAGATGTATGGTAGGAGACAGAGAGAATTAAGGCTTAACGTCGCGTTCAGCAATATTTCAGCTATATAGCGACGATCAAACAAAATTCTAAGTATTCAAGTTAATAAACTAATGCATTAAAATGTACATACATTAAAATTTATACAACAAACCGATCTCAAATACAATCTTCTTTTACTCGATTAAAAAGATCTTCCAAAGTAGCTGCTCGATAAAGTTATCTCTTACAATCTTAAAATCTATACAGTCGGTTAACGCTTTTGGGTTTATATGGTGGGTGTAATGTCTAGTTGTCTTATACCTTTTTTACGTCTCATTTTGTCCATCAGGTGAGTTCGAGTGTGGTCTAAATTCAAGGATATGGTCTTGAATACATGAAATAAATGAGCATATCTTCAAAACCATTTCGTCAATTTTAAAGAATTTCTATGATGCCAGAAAAAGATGTTCTCGTACAGAGGTGCTTAACTAATGAGATTGAAGTACACACAAATCAAAACAAACAAACAGAAATACTTTTATGCAAAAATCCACGAAAGCGGGCGAGATAAAATTTCAAAGTGTATCTTGTGTGAAATGTATCTTTTAAAACAAAATTATTGTTGGTGAGTGAAGAATTACCAATCATGATATGCATGAGTGCTAAATTGGCATATTATTGAATTGGCATATTATTGAATTGACCATGGCTTATGTATGTTAATGTCAAAGCAGCATGCAACATTGGATTCGTTTCATTGGTTGTAGTAATGGCATACGTCCTACCGAGTGTTATATTTCCCGTATGGTAGATTATTACATTGAAAAGGCAAAGTAAACTTTATTATACGAAGACATGTGACAGTGTCGTCGCCAAACACAATGGATTGTACAGTCGAGAGGACCACTGGGGTAGACACCTGCATCATCGTCATCATCAAAATGATTTCTTGGATTTTAACAGTCGTCGGCTGTGCACAAAACTCAACACAAGCTGATTCACTCAGCATGTAAACCAGTCGAGCGGTAAAAATCATCTAACGTTGGTTTTGATGATGGCTCTTTGATCATCGATGCTGGACGAAGAGTCATCTTTAATTTACATTCATGGCCAGGAACTTTGGTATGGCCAGACACCCGATGTAGGTGGGAACCATACATTTCTCTGCTTCTTCTGTAAGAACCTTCTGTAAAAACCTGTTGGGTACGTGGTGCTAATGTTCCTGATTGATCGGTATATCCATACCCATGCTGCATATTGCCCTCGGCAAGTAACTTGCAAACTTTCACACATCGCTGCTCGCTGCTGCTGGGGATGCCAAATGAGTACTATATGTCAGTTTCAGAGCGAAAATTCGCAGTTGGTCAGAGTATAGTAGGCAGGGAGTGTGCAATCATTTGGAATATTGTTGATGACTTTCTTTGTATGGATACCTTTTTTTTTCGACAGCTCTGGTCCGAAGCTCTGCTCATCTATGGCAATGTGTTAAATCACTTTACATCACTCTGTTCAAATCACCAGACAAGTATAGAATAGAACCATGATCTGCTGAAAAAAACAGGGTTTATCTACTCTTCTTTTCTTCTATCATGTATAATGTTCTTCATGGGCCTGTCCAACACAATACACCATTCATATGATTACAAGGTGATTAAACAGTTTACGTGGTGTATGGTATTTATCTTCAGTGTCCCTAATTCAATATGGCAGATCCACGGAGAATGCATTCTCCTGGAACAGCAGATTGTACCCCTCCCAATTGTTCCTAGACTGAATTTGGGTTGAAACACTTGTGCCTCCCCTATATATTTTCGCTATCGCAAAGGCTAGAGGGTTGGAACTTACCACACTATATATTTGGGTCATGCTTTACAAGAATAGGTAAAAAAATCCAAGATGGTCGCCATGTCACAGTGACGTCATTATCAAAAAGAGCATTTTTGTACGATCTTTCGGTCAGAGATTTCTAATTTTTTCTTTTTGTTTTTTCCTCGAAAAAACTGCACGATAAATTAGTAAATAATAATCTGATATAAAATAAAATATGTTTTACCCACTTTTGCATACAGAAAAGCAAAAAAAGAAATGAAGAAATCTGACGAAGACATCACTTCTCTGGTACCCCACATGGCCGCCATTTTGAATTTACCCATGATCCGTTGCTCAGGGTACATTCAATCAGGCTCAACATGACCCTAATCTGATAATCTACAAAGTCACGGAGTTTCAGCTCTCAATCTTTTGCCGTTCCGGTGATAGGAGCAAAATACCAACATGGCGGGGGGGGGGGGGGGGGGGCGGAAAGTGCTCCCCCATGAGAGGTAGGGTTAATATACCTGACGTGACTCGCTCATGAAGCACCTATTGTGCGATGATTGTTTTGCGACCTTTTCTGCTTGTTAATCATTTGAACAAATACCCTCATCTATACCTTTAGTTCGTTAGCTTTGAAAAAGATGGAAGTATCTCCAACGAAACGTCAGCTCCACAGCAATATAGAAGCTGTTATCCATAGAATAGCCTTGTGTTATATACGCCGACTTCTAAATGCCTATCAAAGAAATAATAAAGATGTTGAATATCTACAGGACTGACAGTATAATCCAAGAGACGGTGCGACGGAAGTTTGCTGACTGTACAGTTATCACCGTGGCGCATCGACTGCAGACAATTATGGACTCGGACCGAATTATGGTTAGTACATGGCATTTAATTTCTGCTTTGGATATAAGGCATACTTGTCAGTTATAATAATTTTACAAATAAACATCGTAGTATCTCACTGTTATCACCAATGATCAGTGAAAACTGTTGGTCGCTTTCCTCTTGTCAGAAACGAACTTTGTTCACGTTAAGCTTGTTTGGAGCCTAGTCATCGAACGTGAAAGAGTTTTCCATTGTTGGGGCTAAAACATTTTTTGAGAAAGAATTTCTGTCATTTTTGTCAGGTAAAGACCGCTGTAAGTACTCTGGCACCCATTAATGTGTTCAAGTCCTCTACTTGAAAGAAATCACAGTGACACACGAATTTTATATTATCCAATGAAAACTCAGATTTGCTTTGACCGTTTCATTGGAATATATCCACTACATATATTCACTACAAGTCACCCATGGGGTATGTAAATACAGGATATGGTGTATTTAAAGTACACCATGATTGACCTTTTCCCATATTAAGTCGTAAAGAGGTGGAGCCACACTCTCATGCTGGTGATATTTGGATAAAATAGTTACATGATTGACACTCGACAATGTATACCAAATATTGGCACAATATTGCACTCTTGAGGCTTCGCCCATTTCAGCACAATATCTTGCCAGTATTTGGCATACATTGTCTCGTGTCATCATATAACTATTATATATACTACTGGTTGATTGGTTGATTGGTTGATTGTACAGCCTAGGCTACCAGTGCACAGCTAAGCCTTGGGCAGGCGTTCCATTGAAGTTTCAGTCTTCTTTACTCAAATATTTCATCTTACCAGTTAACATAACTGGATTAATGGTTTGAGGATACTGAGCCCCGCTGCAGACACTCTTACACATCCTATAGAATTTATCTTTATACAGCTAAATCTATGATTTATAGCTTTGGTAATGTATAAAATTATTGAAAGCGCATTTTTCAAAGATTCCAAATATGTAAATGTGTTCACTGTAAATCTGTAGGTTGTGAGGATATTCGAATTTAAAAAAAAGCAATAAAAATGAATCTTCTTTTCCAAAATCGCTATTCTCAAAAAAGTATTCAACTTATCGTAAATTACGTAATCATTTCCTGCAGAAGACAACTTCATCAGGAAATGGGGGCCTTTGTTTTGTCAATTTTGGTTTAGTTCTCCTTCTATTGACATTCAATTCGACTTCAAAGTTGAAAATTGTGAGTTGCTCGATTTTTTTAAAGAAATATCCCATTAAATGTCAATAGAATGAGAACTAGACCAAAATTGATAAAACTGAGACACAAATTTCGTGTTGGAGATGTCTTCTACAGGAAATAATGAAGTAAGTTATGATAAGTTGAATTGCTTTTTTGAAAATAACATTTAAAAAATTTAAATTAAATTTTACATTATTTTTTTCATCCAAAATTCTTGACAACCTAGAGGTTTACACAGAACAAATTTATGTGTTTGGAATCCTTAAGAAATGTGCTTTAAAGAAACAGATACATTGCCACAGCTATGAGGCATACTTTTAGCTGTATAAAGACTAGAGGGTTTGTGAACGTATGTGCAGGAGTGCTCAGTACCCTTAAGATACAGTGCTTGATGTAACTCATTTTCCAGAGTTATTTCTGCCAGACCGTTTCACAACTTAAACCTCGCCAACCAAAGAAAAACATATTTGACAGGAATGAAGTGTTCCAACGTCGTAGCTCATTGCCATTTCCGTGTTTTACTTTTATAAATACATTCCTGATTAACATATAATATCGCGCAAACTAGACTATATATTCAATATGTTTGAACTAACCTACTGTATGGTTTGATTTTTTCATATTTGTCATGATTTTTAGTCTGTGCATATTACAAATTACTGACTACCATTGTAAAATGACTTTGGATACATGGTTACATCTGTGAATTTGCAGGTTCTCGAAGATGGTGAAGTGCAAGAATTCGATAAACCACACAGACTTCTTCAGGAAGAAAACGGAATATTCAGACGTCTCGTGGAACAATCCGGAATGTCCATAACAGCCCTGAAACACTTTGCGGATAAAAATTTAGATACATTGAATACAGTGAACAGAAAGAACCTTTAGGTGCTAAAGTGGCTATCCTTATCTTATGGTCGTGTTGATAAAGTGGGTTCTTGTGAGAAATTTTTGGCTATCCTTATCTTATAGTCCTGTTGATAATGTGGGCTATTGTGAGAGATTATGAATTTAGTCGTGAGATCCGACATTCAGGAGTCAGTCTGGTTTTAAGAGCAATAATACTCGCAATTCTGATCGGGAGGTATTTTGATAAGTTTCGTTCATTTTTTCGTTCCGGACGTTCATTTGTTAAGTGAAAGCCTTGCCGTCTTCCTCTGCCACTTCCAAATAGAGTTAAATAGTAACCGAACTTGAAACGTAAGATCTGGGATTTGGTATTTTGTTAATATGATGCCAAATGCAATTCCAGCAACATAACAGTGGAAACATGTTATGAGAGCATATATTTGAAATATGAACATCATACCAAAGACAGAATTGATATTATCACATCGATGGACGTTGCGAAATTAAAATGACTTAATAGGCAGTAATAACTACCGTCGAGTCCATTCCAATGTTTCGTCTAAATATATAATATCCTGTAATCAAAACCTCTATAGAGTGGTGGTTTTTAAAATGGCACTTCATACCCATAAAATGGCATTTATTTGACATTGAGTTTTCGAAGCTACTGGAATTGCAAAATAATTAGGGTTATATTATTATGTTAATCCTGGTAAACTAATTGTCACCGTGTAGCCTCATCGTGTCAAATTTATATGATTTCTTTTTAATTTTCAATAGCAATATCGGTACATCCAGTATACACAATTTGTCGGAACTAGCACGAAACATCAAAGAATTACATCAGCAATCATCAATATTGTTTGCAGCACTATTGATCATCCTTTCAGATTACCCCCAACAACATACACGTATAGTTGACAGACCCCCGATATAAGAATGTCAGCATTTATGCACAATTCGTAACATCATGCCGATTGTAGTTGCCAAATTTAACATGTATAATTTTGACGAGAAATCCATGCATCTCCACGAAGAATGGCACTGTAATTTGCATTTGTGGTAGTATGAAATACAAATACGCATTATTTCGTCCTTGTAATCGGGATTAGATCGAGTTTGCGAGAGTTTGCGTATCAAGCTGTGAATATATGATAATATATAAACGAGATTAAAATCCCACATTTGATTGATCTTTTACGGTTATTTCTTCATGTTTCCCCGTATTCAATATGAGAGCAAATTTTGAGGTTTACACAAAATTGTAGGGTCTCGTTTTATCCTACATGACCCCTACCAAATGTTTTCTCCTGAACCACAAAAAAATGAAGGCTGACCCTCCGCGACTTTTCACTTTCTTATATTTTTTTCTTCGAGAACAATTGGGTAAAATCTATTTTATTTCGTATTTCGTATCAGACTATCGAAATGGCCCCCGGGCCTAGAAATTTTCCAACAAACCATAGCCAGATAGGGCTAAAGTCGATTGTGAGAGTGGGCTGTATATTCTCCTTTTTGATATTTCGACAAGATTGTATGACCACAAAATTCTACATCATCTTGTCCGTCATAGTGGCTTTGTGGTCTTGTTCATTGCCTCATCACTGACAGCAACTTTGCGGGTCTTCTATCTATGGGTCTTGGAAATTGGAAATGAATGCTAGAAATCATACGGATTAATGTCTGTCCTCATTTGAAGCAGTAGTTATACTGTTACATTAGCAACGGTTTTATTCATCAAGTTTGATGATAATGAACTGGATACTTTAGTAAAATTGACAGCGTCTTTGTGGTCTTGTACATCATCTTGTCAGTCCTAGCGGCTTTGTGGTCTTCCATATAACACCATCACCGACAGCGGTTTTGCGGTCTTCCGCGCAAGCATGTCAGTGACGGCGGCTTTGCGGTCATCTAAATCATCTTGTGAGTGGCAGCGTTTTTGCACTCTTCTACACTACCTTGTCAATGACTGCGGCTTTGCGGTCTTCTGCATAATCCTTTCATTGACAGAGATTTTGCGGTCTTATGCATCATATTTTTCAGTGACAACGACTTTGCGATCTTCTACGTTATCTTGTCAGTCATAGCGGCTTTGCGCTCTTGTGCTCTACTTTGTCAATTACAGCGCTTTGCGGTCTTTTAAATCTAAATAACCCTCCCACTGATAACTGCTTCGCGTTCTTCTACACGACCATGTCAGTGACAGCGGCTTTGCAGTCTTCTAAATCAACTTGTCAGTTACAACGTCTTATCTTCTACACTCCCTCATCAGTGAGAGCAGTTTTGTGGTCTTCCACGTGACATTGTCCATGACAGTCTGTGAAAGCGACCTTGTAAGGTATCTGATACATTGTCATTGCTCGTGATATTGCAGCTCATCACAACCCCGACTTAACACTTAATGTCACATACATTCCAGCCCAACACCGGTTTGACACTCAACTTCATGTAAATTCTACCCTAGCATCACTTTGACACTTGACTTTTTGTACATCACTCCCTAACCTCGGTTTGACACTCAACGTCATGTATATTCCAGCCCAACACCGGTTTGACACTCAATTTCATGTAAATTCCACCATAAACTTCGCTTTGACACTTGACTTCTTGTACATCACTCCCTAACCTCGCTTTGATTTTAGACTATTTAGTGCAGACATGTTTTGCTTGATAGCTGAAAGAAACCTGTATGTTATGAAACATACATAAGCCAAAGTCCTAAAACCGCTTCGACACTCAGCTTCACCTCTATTTCTCTATAACCCTACCTGGCGGTGGTGCACTCCTCCCCCCCCCCTGTTGTTTTTTTGCTCTTTTTTCCGGAACGACAAAAATTGAGAACTGAAAATCCGCGACTTGGTACTTTGTCATATTGGGGTCAGTTTGAGCCTACTTGCATGACCCCCCAAGCGGTAAATTCAAAATGACGGCCATGTGGGTACCAAAAAATGATATTTGCGCCTGATTTTTTATTTTATTTTTGCTTTTCTGCTGTGGGTAAAACCTATTTTATTTCATATCAGATTATTATCTCTTAATTTACAATGCAGTTGTTTCGAAGAAAACACATAAATTTAAAAATAAAAATAAAAAAATCTGACCGAAAAGTCCTCCCCAAAAATGCCTTTTTTGAAAATGTTGAATTTGTTTACACTTTCTTGTAGAGCTTGAATCAAAGATATAGTATGGTAAGTTTCAGCCGACTAGCCTTGGCGATAGCGAAAATATATGGGGGGGGGAGATGCCGAGGATGCGGTACACCACAAATCGCGCTGGTCAGATAGGGTTAACAACGCTTTGATACTGGACTTTACACACATTCCTCCCCAACCCCACTATAAAACCCGACTTCACGTATATTCCTCCTCAACACCGCTTAGACACTAGGCTTCTCGTACATTTCACTCTAACACCGCTTGGAAAAACTCGGTTGATAACAGTAACGAACCCCTGTCGTCACCTGTCACATATCTCGGCCGTACAGCATCACAAACAGAGCAGCACTATGCAGAAAAACATTGACAAAAGACGTTGAGTCGGTTATAGGCACTGGTTGACAGTAACATATTTATGTTTTCACTTTCTGTGCCGACTATCCGCCAAGTTCTTTCCAAAGATTTCTAATCTATTGACAGTTTCCTGGTTCGCGGTGTTATTCTGACCCAGCGCACAAGTTGGTGTTAAGGGGTGATTTATGTTCAGCTACCATTTTTCATAGAAGTACAGGTAATCTGATTAGTAAATAAGCAATATAGATACTGGACAATATCTTATATCAAAATGTTCCCCAAAACTTGCTGAATGTGAATATGACACCCTCTTTGAAGAGTAATATAATTACAGACATGTCTCGGCACTGCCAGCAGAAGTCAATAAAGGACAAACACACACTATTGAAAGATGGTCCTAAAATTGTATGAAATCACCGCTATATAGCAAAGACTATGTCAGTAAAGACAATTCTATTCGTCCTTCGTTGAGACTAGTACCTCTATCATATTGAGGGACCATCGTGTTTGAGAAGCACGAGGCGACACGATGTGCCATATGCATTGCCGAACTAAATTCTCACAACCGTGATTTTTAAAATTATCTGAAATATTGGAAATATTATTCCGTTGACTGTAAAACTACCACATTAATATTTTCTTAAGTTAGCCATACATCTATTCGGATCACACACCGTGACAGCTTTGTTCCAGTTAGCTTGTATTGAGGTGTTAATTCTTTGTTCCAATCGAGACACCCGTGTAAACATTAGAAATGGAAGATTGATATATGCTGGAAATGTTTGGCCTAGTTCCTGGAAGCGTTTTATTTTAACCGGCCTGGAGGAGGGGGGAGGAGGCGGAAAGTGCCCCCCTAGTGAACTTTTCTCTGCTGCCTATTTCATACACCCTCGAGCAGAGGGTCATGGGTAAATTCAAAATGTCGGCCATATGGTATCTGCGAAAGTCGTGTTTTTCAATCTTTTCGCTCATTTCTTCACATTTTCCTTGCCTAAAAGGCCTTGAAAGCATTTTATTTATGCAAAACTAATTATTCTATATTTTATTTGATTTTTTCTCCAGAAAAAAATCGGAAAATGAACATTTCGAAAAATCGACCCCAAAAAGGCCGAAAAATGGCTTCCGAGAAGATGACGTCACTGTGACGTCATCATGGCTGCCATCTTGGATTTTATTGCATTTCCCGATAGAGCTTGAACCCAAGATACTGTGTGGTAAGTTTCAGCGCACTAGCCTTAGTGGTAGAGAAAATATATAGGGGGGGACACTTTCCGCTCTTCCCCCCCCCAGGCTGCGATATACCCCAAATCGCCCAGGCCAGATAGGGTTAACAGATATGCATGCCTTTGATGAAGGACCTGTGTGTTAATTGTTAGTGCATGGTATCGAACCATTTCATTGAGCTGTTGCATATGAAGAAATTTTCCTCAATTCCTTCGCTCATATTTGGGTACAACACACGAGCCTATGTTCTATGAGGAGCCGCTTGTCACTTTCTGAATTTATCTATTTATTTATAAATCTTTGGTATTTATCAGTCAGATATATTAATTCGTTAAAATGAAGACAAAATAAACAGTGGGTTTAGTCAAATAATGCGTATTTTCGATGATATATATTTTGAAGAAATTTATATCCCAGAAATAAAACAGCGATATGTATATCTGGCAATCTGAAATAAATATTTATAACTCATTCACGGATTTTAACTCGGGCTCTCGGACACTGAAAGGTTTATGACATACGCTGTATATTTAGAGTTTACGGTCATTGTGTTTTACTCAAAATCATTTCTGTGGCAGTTGTGTGTGTATTAATGCTTGCATCTTTGCATGGATGTCACCCCTGCGTGTGTGTGAAACCCTTCAAGCCCGAGGTATGTGACAACATAAACAGCCAACTTGGGGAATATGGAAGGAAGACGCCGAAAGTAATAACGTACGATGTGAATCAGTGGCAGCAAAGCAATGCCCATTGCCCTAGAATGTGGTATACGGAGTCAAGGATTTTGTTTTGGGATCCCATTACTCAATATCCCATTTTGTTGAAACACTCGCTGTTTTCAGTTCACTGTCCGACTCACGGCTCCAATGCTAAATACCGGGCCATGGAAATCATCAAATCAGAACGAGCCACATTGGCTATATTATGATGGCAGAGAGGGGCCATCGACCATCGCCCTTGAAACATTTTGGGCGATATTGCGATAACGCGATATTGCGATGCGATAACGCGATAATGCGATGCGATAACGCGAAAACGCGATATTGCGATATTGCGATAACGCGATATTGCGATGCGATAACGCGATATTGCGATAACGCGATATTGTGATGCGATAATGCGATATTGCGATGCGATAACGCGATATTGCGATGCGATAACGTTATAATTGCGCGATAATGTGCGATATTGTGCGATATTGCGATATTGCGAAATATCGCGTTATTTCCCCGTGATATTGTGCGATATTGCGATATATCGCGTAATTTCACGACACTTGACGACCGAAAATCGAACCCATGGTCTATACCTTGCCTAATAGAAAAATCTCTGGCGTACACCCTTAAAAGCAAAATAGTGCGGTCTATGCATTATCCCAACGCAGACTCCATTATGGAGCGGAGCAGTGTCATAACCAAGGAATTAAAGAACGGGCTGCCGAGTATGCCGGAATGTTGCAAGTCCAAGAGTTTTATGTACCCCATTGTATAGAGAGATGGCGCTTCGATCCGCTCGACGTTTTGATACGGGTTGTTCGCGTGCGCCATTGTTACCGACGCTAGGCGAACGTGTAGGGATTGAACATGGACGGACGAGCATGCTTTTATCTATTGCGAGAGATATTGTACCATGGTACACTAATAACGCGTCTATACTACAATACTTGCTTAATTTTGACTACCTACAGTTGTAGTTGCATCTGAAGCGTTATTTTCGGAGTCAGGTGGAAAGAAGACCAGGAGTTCGATTGAAGAATGCCGAATGGAAGAATCCCTGGTGTGAACCCTAGCGCCTTAACGCCTATCACAAGGCCTTAGCGCTTTATCTTAACGCCCTAGCAGACAGATGAAAGAAAGAAATATCAACTCGTTCACAAGTTTTCATACAGTTTATTCTCCACAATGTTACATCATATCCAAGCTGGAAGAGCCGCGTTGGATATGTTTACAATTCAAATATGCTCTTGTCCAATCAGAAGTCGCCATTTGGCGCTGCATCTGTCCTATCTGTTCTAGCCCGTTAGATGTATTCTAGGCTGCTCTTGTCCAATCAGAAGCTGGCGTTTCAGAAAATTCAATCTTCGGTCATGTTTGCTCTGATCCGTTTGCTCTGATCCGTTTGCTCTAGTCGTCGTCTGGCAGGCCAGGATACTGTAACGGCAACATGTCCTGGAACAGCTGTTTACGCATTTTGATCGCATTTTGCAGGGCCTCGGTGCGTGATAGCCCCATATCTTCTTCCGAGTGGCGCTTGGTCTTCATGACGGACCTGTGCGTGGGGTCGGCTTTGATTTCAAACGGTAGCAGGCTATGCTGTCTTTCTGATGCAGGGGCGCATTTTTATGTACGCCAGTTGCAAGTTATCCTGTCCGAAAATTGAGAGACTACACAATCTCAACAACAAAATTCCCATTACTACGACTGACCAGGTGTAAAGTCCGCTTTCCTTTTTTTTTCCTGTGACATTTTATACGTGCGAACTCTATCTCACCCAACATCGCTTGGCAGGCCAACGATCCGCTGAGAACCGATACTAGCCATCTAGACCTGCTTGATAGGAGTCTTCCATATTTTAGCGGGTAGTCCGTTATGGCAGGCCAAGTGTTGCAATATTTAATAATATATTTTTCCATTCAATCCAACTTATATTCAGTCAATTCTGATTAGATTTATGTTCAATAATAACAAATATATGCAACGATTTCATACATGTCCTGTTGGAATCTATATTTGTATGCAATAACTTAAAATTTGTGTATTGGAAACATTTTAACATTTTCTTTATTTGATTCGATAATTTTTTTTACGCGATGTATTTTTTTATTTGTATTCGAAGCAGTTGTAAAATATATGTGCAATAATAGCATTGTGGGTAATACCTAACCCCGCCTATTTGAATATGTAACGAGGTTTTTCATTGGCTATGGGGAAATCGACGGCGAAAATGGCGGCATATTTGACAGTCGGTTTGCCTCAATCCACAAGGATAAATCTCGTCTTTGGCTGTCGAGGTCGTCTTTGATAATGTTTGTCTTGTGTTTGTCTTCATTCTGTGTGTCAACTCACAAACAAACGATTTGAATGTAGGGAAACTGACCAAAGAGACAGTGAAGGCAAACCGACACATATCTCAAATATGCCGCCATTTTCGCCATCGATTTCTCAATAGCCAATGAAAAGCTTCGTTACATATCCAAATAGGCGAGGTTAGGTATTACCCACATTGCAATTATTGCACATATATTTTACATCTCCTTCGAATAAGAATAAAAAAAACATTGCATAACAAAAAAATTCGAATCAAAACGGTTTCGAATCAACAAATTTTAAGTTATTCCATATAAATGTAGATTTCAAAAGGACATGAATGAAATCTTTGCATATATTTGCTATTATTGAATATAAATTTAATCGGAATTGAATGAATATATGTTGGATTGAATGAAAAAAATATATTATTGAATATTGCCACACTTGGCCTGCCATAGTCCGTGTTTCCGGACTTTATATTTCAAGACAAATCCCAGTTGTACATGCAGCTACCCATGACATGATCGGCCTCGAGAAGCTCTTCACACGGATACCCCGCACGACTCATTCAGACCAATATTGGGTCATCTCAACCCCAAACGTCCATTCAAATGCCCTTTTCCCACAATGACCACCCCATTACTCTCATCCCAAACATGCATTTCCGGAGATGTCAATGAACTGAAAGGATCATCAGAAGGCCTATTAATCAAGGGTTGTGACATTTGACCCGTACGTGACGTCCATGGACATGGCCGGAGATTTTAACATTGAAGTTACTGGAGGAAAATTCGTACATATTTCGAAATGTTCGAATCAGGGTAGATAACCATGAATTGGGCCAACAGAGCTGACAGAGTTGTCTTCATGGCTGTCCGCTCTCGCATCGCGCAATTATAACGCGATATTTTGCAATATCGCAATATCGAACTATATCGCACAATATCGCGGAAAAATAACGCGATATATCACAATATCGCGGGAAAATAGCGCGATATATCGCAATATCGCTCAATATCGCACAATATCGCGGGAAAATAACGCGATATTGTGCGATATTGCGATAATATTGCACAATATCGCGGAAAAAATAACGCGATATATCGCAATATCGCAATATCGCACAATATCGCGCGAAAATAACGCGATATTGTGCGATATTGCGATATATCGCTTTATTTTTCCGCGATATTGTGTGATATTGCGAAATATCGCGTAATAATTGCGCGATGCGAGAGCGGACAGCCATGAAGACAATTCCTGGTTATCTCCCCTGATTCGAACATTTCGAAATATGTACGAATTTTCCTCCAGTTACTTCAATGTTAAAATCTCCGGCCATGTCCATGGACGTCACGTACGGGTCAAATGTCACACCCCTTGATTAATAAGCCTTCTGATGATCCTTTCAGTTCATTGACTTTTCCGGAAATGCATGTTTGGCATAAGAGTAATGGGGTGGTCATTGTGGGAAAAGGGCATTTGAATGGACGTTTGGGATCGAGATGACCCAATATTGACTGATTGAGTCGTGCGGGATATCCGTGTGAAGAGCTTCTTGAGGCCGATCATGTCATGGGTAGGTGCATGTACAACTAGGGTTTGTCTTGAAATATAAAGTCCGAAAACACGGACTATGGCACGCCAAGTGTGGCAATATTTAATAATATATTTTTTCATTCAATCCAACATATATTCATTCAACTCTGATTAAATTTATATTCAATAATAACAAATATATGCAAAGATTTCATTCATGTCCTTTTGAAATCTACATTTATATGCAATAACTTAAAATTTGTTCACTCGAAACCGTTTTGATTCGATAATTTTTGTTTTTTTATTCTTATTCGAAGGAGATGTAAAAAATACCTAACCCCGCCTATTTGGCTATGCAACGAACCTTTTCATTGGCTATTGAGAAATCGATGGCGAAAATGGCGGCATATTTGAGATATGTGTCGGTTTGCCTTCACTGTCTCTTTGGTCAGTTTCCCTACATTCAAATCGTTTGGTTGAGATTTGACACTAATAATGAAGACAAACACAAGACAAACATTATCAAAGACAGCCAAAGACGAGATTTATCCTTGTGGATTGAGGCAAACCGACTGTCAAATATGCCGCCATTTTCGCCGTCGATTTCCCAATAGCCAATGAAAAACCTCGTTACATATTCAAATAGGCGGGGTTAGGTATTACCCACAATGCAATTATTGCACATATATTTTACAACTGCTTCGAATACAAATAAAAAAATATATCGCATAAAAAAAAATATCGAATCAAATAAATTGTGTATTGGAAACATTGTTACATTTTCTTTATTTGATTCGATATTTTTTTTTATGCGATATATTTTTTTATTTGTATTCGAAGCAGTTGTAAAATATATGTGCAATAATTGCAAACCGTCTGTCAAATATGCCGCCATTTTCGCCGTCGATTTCCCAATAGCCAATGAAAAACCTCGTTACATATTCAAATAGGCGGGGTTAGGTATTACCCACAATGCTATTATTGCACATATATTTTACAACTGCTTCGAATACAAATAAAAAAATATATCGCATAAAAAAAAATATCGAATCAAATAAAGAAAATGTAACAATGTTTCCAATACACACATTTTAAGTTATTGCATACAAATATAGATTCCAACAGGTCATGTATGAAATCGTTGCATATATTTGTTATTATTGAATATAAATCTAATCAGAATGCGATCATAAATCTAAGTTGGATTGAATGGAAAAATATATTATTAAATATTGCAACACTTGGCCTGCCATAACCGACTACCCGCTAAAATATGGAAGACTCCTATACAGCAGATCTTGATGGGCTAGTATCGGTTCTCAGCGGATCGTTGGCCTGCCAAGCGATGGTGGGTGAGATAGTCTTCGCATGTATAAAATGTCACAGGAAAAAAAGGGAAAGCTGACTTTACACCTGATCGCTTGTCGATTGTTTCTGTGGGAGTGTTGACTGTGATATTTCTCATACAGATCTGTGATAAAACGATGATTATATGCAGTAGACAGTGTAGCAATGTCGAAGCTTGTCCCAAAGATATAGTGTGGTAAGATTCAGCCCTCTAGCCTGAGGGATAGCGAAAATATGTAGAGGGACACTCCCACCCCCCAGGCTGCGGTACACTTCAAATCGTCCAGGGTAGATAAAGATCAAGCCATACAGGCACTGGTCCGTTTATCGCCCAGGTCTGAATCCAAACTTCTGGGTCAGTCTAATATATCTGCGATTCACATAATTGCCGCGTTATTCTTTCAACTATCTTTGAAAAAGCAGTGGCCATAGTAATACATCAGTTATTATCCGATTGTGATATATTACCCGATGTGTTCTTTACCATAGGACTATTAACCATGACGAAAGATAAACTGATTCCAGAAAAAAATGTGTGTACAGGAATTGTCAGTTGAAAATTTAAACTGCTCGTCAATGCACGGGAATTAACCAAGCTTTAAACTGCTGATAAATATTTATATGTATATTTAAACGCGTGAATGCTCACATAATTCAATTCTCCGGGCTATTTCTCTCAAGTTTATTTCGGTAAGTTTATACACGCGAGGAGACATTGGCTGCATGACTGTGATCTGATAAAGTCTATAATTTCCCGTATACGTATAGTACTGCCTATTTGGCAAAATGAAGATTACGACAGATGGGACAAGGCATCGTTCCTACAAGGATTCCAGTTTATTTTCCCGGATATTATTTTGGTAAGTTAATTTATTTACTATCACTCTCTATCTTTGGCTATAGATCAACAATGCTCGATGAAATCATGAGGCCTACTAATACATGCCGCAAAGACAAAGTTTCTCGGTACAGGCCACACCGTCATTTTCCATTATTAATTATTCTATACACATATTAAACAATAAAACAAATAGTTAACCCTATCTGGCCAGGGCTTTTTGAAACGTATCCAGGCCGGAAAGGGGGGGGGGCGTCTCCCACCTAATTATTTCTCTTACCCATTGGGCTAGGGAGCTGAAAGTTAGCACACTAAACCCTTCCGTCAAGGTCTATCAGAAAATGTAAAAAATCCAAGATGGCCACTTTGATAACGTCACAGTGACGTCATTTTCAAAAACGGCATTTTGGGTAGACTTTTTGATTTTTTTTATATATGAAATTTTTCCCGTAAAATCTGGATGATAATTTAGTAAATATTAATGTGATGTGAAATAAATTAGTTTCTGCCCACTTTTCATCCCGGAAAAGCAGAATTTTGTAAGAAAAATGACGAAAACATCACTTTTCTGGTAACCCACGTGACCGCCATCTTGAAATCATCCATGATCCCCTGCTGGGGGTTATGCAAGTAGGCTCAAAATGACCCCAATTTGATAATCCATAAAGTCACGGAGTGACAGCTCTTAATTTTTTGTCGTTCCGGAGATAGCCCAGGAAGTTTGGTGGCGGGGGGGGGGGAAATTACCCCGTTTAAAAAGTTTGATTGGGAGGGGGGGCGGGATGGAGGGATGAATTGTAGATCTGTACTTGATCATTTAACTTTACAAAATTCATTATGGAGGAAAGAGTTGTAGATCTATACTTGATCATTTAACTTTGGAAAATTCAGGATGGAGGGATGAGTTGTACATCTGTACTTGATCATTTAACTTTAGAAAATTCATTATGGACGAAAGACTTGTAGATCTATACGTGATCGATTTGAGGCATGACAGACAGTGTGAGAATATGACATATGACATATTTGGCTTCAGCAGTGAAAATATAACTTTTGTCTGGTAATAGATAGGTTTTGACTTTGGAGCTAAAATAGTAGCACACGCCAGTCTGCCACCATATTTGTGACCATTAGTATATATAGCTTCATCCGACTTATACTTTTCTAACATTATACCTTTTTGGCTGATACACTAGTTGGTTTGTGAACACTGGGATTTCCTGGATTTCAACTTCTTCTTTATTAAACACGACGTTTCGCTAAGTCTGCCCTTAGCATTCTCAAGTGTATAAATGTACAATCAAACATGAGGGATATATATATGTACAGGGTATGATGAAGCCAATCTAGTATAACAACAACATATGGTCTGAAAACGGTGGGGTGTAGACACTCCTGGAGAGTGGGCATACATGAAAGGGTAGCAGAGCTAAACAAACAATAGTGGGTGGTTACAATGTGAGGGCTGTCTTAAATAATCTGATGTTGAATGGTGGTACATGTGTCATGCTGGTATGAAGAGTAGACAAAACAGTGGTAATATGATGAAGTGAAGTAAAGAACAGATCAAAGAGCATCTGCATGGCTTCCGCGTCTAAAGATAGAGTTAATGGGCACCCTGTGTTGGTTCCGCAAAGTGGATGATACATTCGCCATTGTGCAAGAACCTGATGACCCCCACGACCTTCTCCAACATTTAAACAGCGTACACCCCCGCATGCAGTTCACCATCGAAGTAGAAAATGACAAGACACTCCCATTTTTAGACGTTCTGATTGACAGATCATCCGGCAACCTGAGCACAACAGTATACCGAAAACCCACGCATACAGACCAGTACATTCACTACAAATCCAACCACCCACCCAAAATCAAATCCGGCATCGTATCAACACTGACAAGGAGAGCAAAAACCATATGCGATGCAGACCGCCTCAACGATGAGATCTCCCACCTCAAGAACGTCTTCATGGAACTCAACCACTTCCCGACACCCCGCATCAACAATGCCATAGACAAAGCGCTAAACCCCAACACCAGTAGCACCACCAAACCAGCAGACAGCCCAGTCACCATCACCCTTCCATACATCGGTCAAGTCAGCCACCAAATTCAACGTCTGATCCAAAAACAGGCCCCAGTAGACGTCCGGTTCAAATGCGCCCCACCCTTGAAATCTTACATCAAAGCCAATGGTAGAATAGGAGACAGAACACCTGATCCTAAAGGTGTTATTTATGAAGTTCAGTGTGATTGTGGCGATTCTTACGTCGGTGAAACGTCTAGACCTTTGTCCATCCGCATGAAAGAACACGAATCTGCAGTCAGAAACTCCAACGAACAAAGATCTGCGATAGCCGAACATATCGTGAACAATCCAGGCCACACCATCCCATGGGATCAAACGAAGATCCTCGCCTCGAATCTCTGGGAGAAGAAACCACGCCTCATCAGGGAGTCCATCGAAATAACAAGGCACAAGTCCAAGATGAACAGAGACCAAGGGCTGATAATCTCGAATGCATGGAAAGATGTGATCACACCACAATAGACCATATACACCCCTTACTGACTTCCATAGTATCCATACATGTGTGCCCCTTAACTCTATGTTTAGACGCGGAAGCCATGCAGATGCTCTTTGATCTGTTCTTTACTTCACTTCATTACATTACTACTGTTTTGTCTACTCTTCATACCAGCATGACACATGTACCACCATTCAACATCAGATTATTTAAGCCAGCCCTCACATTGTAACCACCCACTATTGTTTGTTTAGCTCTGTTACCCTTTCATGTATGCCTACTCTCTAGGAGTGTCTACACCCCACCGTTTTCAGACCATATATTGTTGTTATACTAGATTGGCTTCATCACACCCTGCACATATATATGTACCTCATGTTTGATTGTACATTTATACACTTGAGAATGCTAAGGGCAGACTTAGCGAAACGTCGTGTTTAATAAAGAAGAAGTTGAAATCCAGGAAATCCCAGTGTTCATACTTGTACTACTTCTATACGTCAAACTGAACGACACTTCAAAATGTCATTCAAAAGTTATATAGTTGGTTTGTGTCAGCCTTTTCAAATTTACAAAGTGTAGTATCTACTTGTGGTCTGGCTATCTGCCAACGTGGAAATGGCAAAGGCTTGTTAGGCAAAATTTGATCAGTACCAATACTAGCTGCAACAATGTATGATTTAATACTAATTCCAAGAGGTGGAATAAGAGTCGGTTTATTTGGATATAATCTCCATGCTGAGGCTTGGTTATATGCGGGATGTAAATAATTTGTCCGTAATTTCGTGACATATTGCCGTGACATATTACCGTGACATATTGACGTGATAGCCTTACTTTTCTCAGCTTTAAAGGATGTGCATCTGCCTCAACATGTAAAAATTATTTTGATGATGTTCTGAACGTCCCGAGACGAAGCCTTAATTCTTGGTGTAGGATTGGATCTAACAGGGCAAAGTTGGACTTGCAAACATCGCTTTGAACAATAGAGCCATACTCAAGTTTGGAAAGAACAAGTGATTGATCTAGATGAAGAAGTGTTTTCTTATCTCCTTTCCACTTAACAAACGTTCGTCCAATTAACTTTAAGACATTTTATACGGGGAAAAAACAGTTTTCAGTGATGCCAGCAAGACATCATGATGTTCCAAAAATATCAAATCCGTATCTCTAATCAGTATTCTTAATCCATATGATATTCGTTGTAAAGTCGTCAAATAGAGAATGATGTATCGCAGTCACGCTTTGATTGTGACTGTTCATATTATATACGTTTTGACAAAGTCAACAAATTCGCTTTGCTTTGAATGCTCTGAGCAAAAGTGTCACAGGGCCCTTACAGTGTGTCTCGTAGTCCTTATTTCATCCTGAAACCAGGCATCAATGCCGCTGCATTCGTAAAAAAATCACTACTGTAGAAATTCCAAACTGAGACGAATAGTTGCAACTTCCCCAAACAGAGATTTTCTGAATTATTTATAGCTTGCTTATTCTGGAGCACACACATCTGTCAACACCACAATTCTAATTTCCGAAGCTTTGTCCTGACAACCTGCTCTTGGTTGGAAACTCGTGTTGAACCAGACAGCTCCTGAACAGCTATAGACTCCTGCATCATAACGGTAATTGGCTAGTATGCATATACATCCAGGATCAACCATAAGCATACGGAGTAGATGAAAAGGGGAATTCAAGTAGTGTTCCATAGCAAATGATTTGCTTTTTGGATTCTTCGAAACATATTGGGAACCCTTTCCTGGATACATTAAGGATTCGCTGGACACCAAGAAGGCCAAAACGCTTACGTTGCCAAAATAGTTTATGAAATCGGAACCTTTGTCAGAATCAATCTCAAATTTTCTCAAAGAAACATATATAGAGAAATTCCATATATGATTTCATCACTCAATACAAGCGGCCTCAAAAAGGTCAAGCTGCTTCGAAGTGTCGGAGTCCAAGCCCCAACTGACCTCGCAGAAGAATGCATTTTCTCTTCGCGCTTGATTTATAAGATTGTTTTCAATTCGGTGCTATTAATGCTGATATATGAATTATGGGCGCAAAAATTCTATTATTGACGAGGGATGAATACTGAGTGACGGACTAGACGCTATGCTTATAAACAACTCGTCAACAAGCTTGGTGTTTCTTTGAGATGGTTGGAATGAGACAGGGTGTTTGTAGAAAAATCATCCAGTAAAGTATGAGAGTCTTGAGTGAATTCTCATAAAGAAGAGAATCGTGGTAAATATCCGCCGTACAGACCCGCCGCATTTGGGGTTAGCTTTCTCTCCGTTGTGCGAGAGAGACTTCTCGAAGTGAGTGAGGATGGAAAACTAACACGATAATTGAATGGCAGCCATTTCAACTCCTCAGATATTATCATATTCTATTTCGAACAGAAGACCCATATTGGGGAAACTATACATGCAACAAGCTTCATTTATTCGAATTATGCGCAGCTCTCTGCATCTGTCACGGAGATCAGTCTTACGCGTCACTAACTTCATATATTGCAATCATCACCGATGTGAATACACGACGCCACATGTCAGGTCAAACAAAGGTAGAGTATTAGGTAAATACACAATACGTGACCCCTTCCAGATAGCAGCTATGTGGATGAGTTGGAGAGATATGTAAAAAGTGTGTAAAGTTAACGTTTGACCACTGAAAAGCAACCATATCTTTCTACAGAAAAACTTCTCTTGGCACCTTACTTTCAGATTTTAGAATACGGAGGATTCTAGGATGTAGCCTTAGTATATCAACAGCGCTTTCAATGCAGGTGTTCATGTGGAATGAACACGTGTGTCCACAAGTAACCAGTGTCCAAAGACATCAAAAACCATTTAGGCCACTCAGAAGTAGAAGTTTGTGTATCTGTTCGCTAAAATTACATAACAATGACAATAAGCGATTCTCAGCAGCCATTTTGAAAAGAAAGCAGCCGCCATCTCGAAGTCCATCAGGTCTGTTGCAACAGAACTATGTTGATCAACTTCCCTGAGTACGCAAATGTGAGTATAACCGTTTAAATTGGCCTCCTATGTGTCTCAGAAGTGCAAAAATGCGACTTTGTGGCTTTTGATGGCGGCCATTTTGAAATCCAAGATTGCGGCCAAATACGGATTTCCAAGCCGGACTCCCCCTCCAAAAATGAATCATATATGTTTATCTATCATCCTGCCAAATTTCATGCTTTTATCACAAAGTGCAGTATCATTTCACATATCTGTCTGACTAGTAGCAGACCATTAGACTCGAAAGCGAACATACAGTACCCATCTGATGACCAAAATGACACAGCTCCAATAGGTCAGGTTAAAATCTATCTTAGCCTTGGATAACTTGAAGCCATTTTCTAAACGCCAAGTCTGGATCTTATTCAAACAAAGATACAAAGTTTTCTCAACGCGGTGGAAATATATGTAGAGACGACGAGTGGAGTGGGCTGTTTGACGAGTGGCAGTGCCGTCTAGCTAGTCTGATTTAATGTTACACATTTCTAGTTCATTTGTTTCTGGTACAAAGGAACTAACAGCGGCGCAAGTCGAAGGATCGGTTGCTGTGTGAACTGAACGCGACACATGCAATTGAGTTGTTTTTAACGCAAGGCTCAGTGGAGCATAGCCAGTTAACTTAAAAAACTACGCTCACTCTTGAGTGGTTCTGTTCAAATTATGCGTTAGAACCACTGAACGGTAACACTAGAAAATGACCTGAGGCGAGAAAGAGTGAATTTGTAATTAGAACGGTACCTCTGAGGTAGGAGTTACCGGCTGACTGATAATCGTTCTACTCTTTGAACACTGAACAGCTCCGTACCAATAATATTTATATTTACGTTCTAATTTGTTGCACTCAAACGAACACAAATTATTCACCGATTTAAAAAACGGTCTCATTCTACTCAGCTTTTTATTCACAATCAAGTAGCCGGAGCCGTGGAGCCCCACCCGTTTCGATATAGACAAAGAACTGCAAGAAAGTTTTCCAATCGAAAACCCGAGAATGGTAATAATACGATATAGCATGCACCACGTTTTGCTCTTTTCCCAATTCGAAAGAAAATTCTGTTAGGTAAACAGCCATTTTCTCTGGATTACTTTAGCAAAACAAAACCTCCCGTTCGGCTGTTGCTACAAATCCTCCAGTTAATCCTTTCGGCATCGCTAGTATATGGATGTATACAAAAATAAATATCGTTCAAAAATATTACCTGCTTCCATTTGGCCTATCGCTTACATGAAATAATGGAAACGCAACATCAAACTGGCTTCAAGATCAAGATGAAAGAGAATTAGATCTGTTGCCCATCCGATCATTTAAAACCAATCCGGTAACATAAACAAATTTGCTACCACCGCCATTCGACTGTTCCCTGCCGTATGGCTGTCCGTTCTGCCATTCGACTGTTCGCTGCCATTCGGTCACACCAGAAAGCAGAACAACAAATATATTCGACTACCATTTGGCCGTTAGCTGTCATTCGAATGCTATTCATTCAGATAAAATTATGCAGAAGTCCATGCAGATCTTTAAAAAAATTCATCACTATTTGCATGATTTCCTTACTTTATTTCTTCAAGGGACATTCTCAAAATGAAATATATAAGTGCCGATTGCCACATTACAAAACAAAACATCTATTCTACTGCGATGAAAATCTAGATCTCCCCCCAAAAAAATTCATTTATTTATTTATTCATATCCAAGGAATGTCAGGATCCAAACACAAAGTCTCTTTACATAAAGTGTGATTTGTATTAATTTATTTAATTATTTTTACTTAATTTTCCCAGGTTTAAGCTTGCTTTGAATAGAAATATATATTTTTTTTTTTTATTTTTTTTTTTTCTTATTTGTCCATAGCAATAGTAAATATATACAGAGCAAACACTGATCTCAATTAATTAATTGGTACACTGTGGGATTGAAACACTATGCTATAGTCATCAGAAGAATTGTCTTTACTGGATACATCATCTGAATGTATATATAGGTTGGCTATTTGACACAGAGCCAAACCTTTCACAACATGTATGTTCAACTACTCAATATTTAGTCAATAATTAATTGGTACACTGTGGGATAAAGAAACTATGCAATATAGTCATCAGAAGTGTTGTCTTTACTAGATACCTCTTATCATCTCAATAGATATAGATTGGCTATTCAACTACATGTATAGAACCTGTTGTTCAAAACCAAACACAATATATGTATTCAACTACCCGATATTTGATCAATAATAGGTACACTGTGGAATAAAAAAAAGGACTCTGCAATATAGTCATCAGAATATAGTCATTACTAGATACATTTTATCATCTGAATATATCTAATTTGAATTTTGACTACATGTACAGCCAAACATTTCACAATATGTATTTCAACTACTTGATGTTGGATCAATAAAGTTATTCAATCAAACCAATCCATTGTTCCCAGTTTTCTTCCAGAACTTGCCTTCTATCTTGTAAACACATATTTACCTTTTCACAAAGATAATATTTTCTGAGCTCCTGTTTAACACACTCCACATGCGGAGTTATACCCTGAATGGTGGCTCGATAAATACAAAAATTTGTTAACAAAGAAACTAAGTTCAATACCTCCATACTGCGACCAAAAAAACCCAAGATAATATTCTGTGGCGTAAAAACTATTTCCTTTGATGTCTTGTATTCTATCCACCTACATACTTCCTTCCTAAATGTTACAGTTATAGGACATTCAATAAACAAATGTTTTATAGTTTCAACCTCACTTTGACAAAAGGTACAAAGATCATTATCGACAACCATCATTTTAAAAAGCAGGTCTTTACATGTAAGGATACGAAAAAGCATTCTGTACCTAAACCAACATAATTTTGTATCCTTTGTAAATGTGTTTACCAAAGTATAAATTTTCGACCAAGTAATCTGTTGGTTCATAGCACCCAGGTCAACCTCCCATTTTTGTTCAGATTTAATACAATATGTAACAGATTTCTTAAACACAGCATTATAAGAACTACAACCTTGTGGTACCAGAACTACTGGTTTTAGAAAACATGGATATATTGGGCAATATGTCCGACTTAATACCTTAAACCCTAAAGATTTAACATAAACCTTAATACAATGATGGATTCCATAATAGGTTGTATAAGGTATAGCTATGTCATAAAATACACAGAAATAGGTATAGGACAGGGGTTCCCCAGAATTATCAAAAAGATCTGCCACAAATATCACACCTTTAAGTAAGATATTTTTATACATAAAAGGTTCACCATTAATCCTAAAATTTGCATTAAACCATAATGGTTGAGAAAGAACATCACTGCTCTTTTCTATTCGAATATTTTTGCAAAAAATCTATATAGGCGGAAAAGACATCTTTCCAAAATTTATTCTGAATTCCTCCTAATTTCTGACTAATATAGTGTGGACCATATAACCAAAAAGAATTTGGTGAGATTTCACAAACATCTGCTAGTAAAGTTGTCCATTGGGCCTTGCTCTGAAACAACCGTTTGACCCAAGACAGCTTTAGTGATTTTTGGCTCGATTCCAGGTGTACCATTTTTAGACCGCCTCGATAGTAATCCTGAACTATTGTACGTCTTGCCACTTTATCTGGTTTATCATTCCATATAAATTTAAAGAACATTTTCTCACACATGTCTAGATAGTCTTGACTAGGATTTGGGAGTGTAAGCAAAAGGTAATTTAGCTTTGAAATTATAGATGATTTTATTATTGTTATTTTCCCGAAAGGGGTCAAAATTCGTCCTCTCCATAAAGCAAGGGTTTGGCGTAGATCTTTTAGTTTTCCCTCATAGTTATCCTTAATCATGTTTTTTAAATCTACACTAAAGGATATACCCAGGAACCGAAAAGGTTCATTACAACACTGTAGACCCAAGTCAGATCCTAATGTAAATTGAGCATTTTTTAACCCACCAAATAGAATTACCTTAGTTTTTTCTATGTTAACCTTCAACCCTGATATCCTAGCACTGTACTGCAGAGTGTCAATAGCCTGCCTTAAAGATTCCTCTGAGCCATCCATAATTATACCAGTATCATCAGCATACTGTGGCAATTTGTATTCATTTTTATTTATTACCACCCCTTTTATATTATTGTTATTCCTAACTAGTATACCAAGAATTTCAGCACACAATAGAAACAGGTATGGAGACAATGGATCACCCTGCCTGCATCCTCGACCTACAACGAATGGTGCACTTACACAGCCATTCTGACAGATTCTGGATTTAATACCATTACAAAAAGTTTTCACCCAGTATATAAAATCCTTGCCGAATTGAAAATAGACCAAAACCTTTTCAATAAATCGCCAAGAAATAGAATCAAAGGCTTTCTCGAAGTCAATAAGAAGAAGAAGCCCATTAATATGTTTCTCTTCCGTATAATCCAAAATATCGTACAAGAGTCGAATATTCTCTCCAATAAAACGATTTGCGAGAAAGCCTTTTTGATTCTCATGAATTAACATAGGTAGGACCTTTTTTAGTCTCTCAGCGATGCAGGCAGAAGCTATCTTGTATACAACATCCAATAAAGTTATAGGGCGCCAATTCTTTAGATGGGCTCTAGACTTATCTCCCTTTGGAATTAAGGTGATGAGGCCTTCTTTCATAGAACTCGACATTTCTCCTTTTTTATAACAACTATCTATAGCTTGCACCACAAGAGAGCCAATATCAGACCAGAAAAATTTGAAAAATTCAGTTGTAAAACCTGTAACCCCTGGACTTTTATTATTTTTCATTTTTTTAAGTACAAATAAAGCCTCATCATAAGTTATCTCCCCCTCCAAAGAGAGCGATATATTGGATGGTAACTTTGGGATTTCCGTTTCTGTACCATCAAGGTCTTTTTGAAGATCCGTATTCAGCAGATCCCCATCTCGCTCTTTATATAGATTACCATAAACATTTTGAGCTTCTTCAATTATGTCTTTCTGAGATGTTATTGTATTCCCATTGCTTAGGTATAGTTTTGGAATATTTTTGAATAGAAATATGTCTGGTTAAATTTTTAATACAAAAGTGCAGAAATATATTCTAAAAGCACAGCTTTAGTAGCCAAACAGCAGCGCAAAAAGATTCAACCCGAATTTGGTAGCATCACAGCAAACGAAGCAGCTTTTCTAATAAAATACCCGGTTGTTCCTTCCATACTCATTAACGAGAAGCCAAAGCGGAGCATAACGGCGAAAGTTGCTTATATTTTATCATTCTAATAACATAATTTTTAACTTATTCTTGATTTAACGTCACATGATCTCTGTCTAAATCAACATGGAAACAGATTTTAAAATAGCAAAATACCAGATCATACTCGATAGGTAAGAAAACAATCTTAAATTGCCAGACCACACCAAAGACCTTTTGCATACAGTTTTTTTTATTTAAATAAACCGATAGCTCTCAAATATTTCCCTCATTTTCCTCAATCTTCCCTCACTCAATTAAAAAGATGTTCTAAACTGAGTGCTTGGTAAGAAGAATCGCACATTTTAAAATATATACAACTGATCAAGATAGGTCTGCAAACATCAAATTATCCCCAGCATCGTCCAAACTGTACTGGCTGTCAATATTTGGTAATATTCACTACGTACATTTCATGTGATGTATTTCAAGCCGAGAACATGGCTCTCCCAACACTCCAAGCACTGGCGAATAGACGGCAAAGCCTTCAAAACGTATCGTTTCACAGTCACTACTACTTCTCAAAGGCTGCCAACCAAAAACACGATCGATCGTAGAGTATTGTTTTCTATGAATAAACAACCGATCGCACCATTGCTGCAATAGTTTACCAAGTCACAAATAATGCAATTCAGCCGAGAAGAACTACCTGCATACATGGATATTCAATTATTCTCACATCCATTAATATTGTTAAAATTGTTTGGGTTAACTCACCTTGTTTATTTGATTGTTCCTGAAAAAACAATAAAAATACTGATATATGCTGTAAAGTAAAGTTCATGCACAGAATTACATTCACGTGGAGAAGCTCATTATACTACTGTTGCCGTAAGCAATTACGTATAAATTTAATATATAGAAATAGACAAACTTCTGACATGTATTCCACGCAAACATATTGAATGTACAAGCTTTCGACTCTCATGCTGAAGCCTTTGTTAAGTGATCTGTTGAATTTCATAAAATTGCCATTAAATATACAGATTGTCTAATTGTTTATCTGTTTCCATGGATGATCGGATGTTATATATAGATATACACAATAGTGGCTTTAATTGTTTACTTATTCTTATGGAGCTTAGAGTCTTGAAGTACGGCGACATAATACACACAGCGTTTGACATTTTGACGTTACGCCACAGAAAACGGATAGCGTTATGGCGTACAGAATGGCGTCCTGTACGTCATAGAGGCCCGGATAGCGTTATGGCGTACAGAATGGCGTCCTGTACGTCATAGAGGCCCGGATAGCATTATGGCGTACAGAATGGCGTCCTGTACGTCATAGAGGCCCGGATAGCGTTATGGCGTACAGAATGGCGTCCTGTACGTAGCATAGAGGCCCGGGATAGCGTTATGGCGTACAGAATGGCGTCCTGTACGTCATAGAGGCCCGGATAGCGTTATGGCGTACAGAATGGCGTCCTGTACGTCATAGAGGCCCGGATAGCGTTATGGCGTACAGAATGGCGTCCTGTACGTCATAGAGGCCCGGATAGCGTTATGGCGTACAGAATGGCGTCCTGTACGTCATAGAGGCCCGGTCAGCGTAGTAAACGATGGCGGCGAAATAAGCACAAATTAGAGCAACGTTAGACTACAACTGCATGCAGCTTACAATATAAAATATAATATAAATTTAATATAACCGTTAACTATCAGCAACAAAGTACTTCTCATTCACCTCTCTGGCCTACATGTACTTCACTCTAAAACTTTATTATAAAATAATAAAAAATAAATTGTTAACCGATTTTCTAGCCTAGCTAAGCAGGACCATGAAGACAGTATATTCCATCCACTAACGTACCATTGTCACGAGGTTATTATCTTTAGACATCAGCACACAAAATAACAATTTATTCTTTCTTTAAGTTTTTGTCTGGTGATTCACTATAATGGCACAAAATAGGGTCGTAGATCTACGCTTTGCCTGGACCAGTCCTCCATTCAACGAGCTGGGGGACTAGCTGCGACATTTCTTGCTTACGACATTTATTGCTAACAACGAACGTCAAAAATAAATCTAACTTTGACGAACAGGTTGATGCTACCACGGAATTGAGAGTCTGGGCAAAACAAAAGCAAACCATAAAATCCATCATAAAATACTGATGGCAAAAAAAAACAGAGCATCGATCGTATTCTACTAGATCCTATTCAGACAATGTCCCAGTTAAATCCACAGGCTGTAATTAACACTGGTCCTTCATGGAAATAAAATCCCAGTTTGAAAAAAACCAAAATGTGTTCAACACACCAGCACAATTGATTATAACTGAATTATATTTTCTCTGCCTAACAGTAGTAGGCATTTACCCCTATAGTAACGACAATATCGGTACAAGAAATTTGCCGTATTTGGACAGATTTGTATATAAAATCGCTACTACACAACTGACAACATGTCACGCTCAACTAATATAGCATCAGGTTGTAGGTCTGATCAAATTAAAAACAAGCAATACAGGTCGGACACGTCATGAAAACAATAAAGACAAAGCATTACAAGCCATCTGGCACATCGGTGGCAATGCCAAAGGGCCTAGTCAAGGTGACCAGGTGGTGATCACGTCATTGGTTTGGAGAAACGAAGCTATAGCGCGCGACCAACAACAACAACATCAAATTTCATGTAATTCGACCTAAATATATATTTAAATACGTTATACCATCAACTTCATTAATGTATGCATACAAACTTCTCAGGTGTTGTACTTTCTGGGCTAATCGTGTCCAGGGTAATATAAACTTTGAGCACTCTCGTGTTCTGGCACATGTAGCCACCTTCGTGATATGACAGAAACAAGGTTGAAAACGACGTTAAACCCTACTACTCACTCACTCACGACGGCACAGAAGGTAGGAAAACCTAAGTGACTGGGGGTTGTTGTTTCTCGGAACAAACATAAACTTCTCGATGCTTGACTTCATAGGCACGTATTGCTTTGCGGAAGCCCGAGAAGTTTACCAAAAATGCAAACCGCCATAACATACTTTTGACACACACACATACTTTGAAATATTCTTATTCGATGTCCAGAATTTAAACGAAAATCAATTCGGGCATACCGAAATCGACTGCCCGCCTTAGAGCGTACAATGTTCTTGGCAACTGATGCCGAAAACGTGTGCGATTTGCATTTTTGGTAAACCTCTCGAGCTTCCGCAAAGCAACACCTGGCTATGAGTTCGAGCAGGGAGGACGTTATGTTTGTCCCGAGAAACAAAAACAACACTGATGCACTTAGTTTTTCCTACCCTCTGTGCCGTCGTGAGAAGTTTATGTATACATGAAGTTGGTGGTATAAGGTACGCATTTAAATATCTATTTTTGGTCGAATTACATACAATCTGATGTTGTTGTTGGTCGCGCGCTATAGCTTCGTTTCTCCAACCCAATGACGTGATCACCACCTTGTACGTGTTCAATTGGAGCGATATGCAAGAGGTGGCAAAAATTGACGACGTCTGGCAACTAAACAGCAACCATATGACTCTACAGGAAACGCGAGAATACGGTGGATTCTTGGACGTAGGCTTAGTATCTCAGCCGCGCTTTTATTACAGTTGTTCATGTGGAGACTATATAGACACAAGGCCCCTAGCACCGCGTTAGGCGGAATTAAGTACGGTAGCTCGAGAGCTGTGATGACAGATCAGCAGAAACAACTCATTTGATGTAAATGGAGGCGCATCTTGGGCGTGTAATGAAGTAAACGCCTTAACATGGGGTAACATGTTAAATGCGAGAAACCTAGAAAAACTAACCTGTAATGTCCGACGTCGTTCGGCTTAAATTTCCCACCGAAACAATAAACCTACATATATTTTTCAAGTGACATGTACATAGAGCGGGTCTCGGGAACTAACAGTCCACCAGCAGAACCCTACCACATAAAGGTAATAAATTGGAGCGATATGCAAGAGGTGCAAAAATTGAGGATGTCTGGCGACTAAAAAGCAACCATATGACTCTACAGGTGTGTATTAAGCGGAATAACTTCCTTAACCGGCTTACGAACTAGCAAAGGGCCTATACATGCCTATATCGTGGGTTTAGATGATCAATACTATATGACCCTCAAGACTACGCCAACACTATACTATGCGGACTAAGAGACAACATTACAGAATGTAATCACCATGCGAATAATAAGTTTACTTTTCGGATCATACTCTCCCGGGTAACAAGTCTAAGCCACGATGTAAAGTTATCGGTACAGGAAAAAACATCATTTCCTGGAGCGGACTCTACGTAAAGCTTGCTATTCTGTACAGTCTTCCAAAAGGAAACTGTTCATGTGAGGCGACGTTAAATTTCACTATCAGCATCCAAATGACGGTACTCGGCTCGAGCTCCGTTATATTCACACAAAAGAAAATTAATTATGGAACCACTAGATCATAATGCGAGTTGGTTCGAAAATAAATAAAAATAAATAAGCTGGTCAAAATATAGTAATCATTAGGTAACCTAACAAGGACTAAAAAACTCTTGGCCAAATCCAACCCCATGTTATGCATTCGACGTTAAGACACAAGAAACACTGCTCAGTTGGTCAATTATAAAATTAACGAAACATAATAAGTCGAATAAAACAAATGCCGAAATCCATATTTTGCGACCAGCGATATTTTTCAGTTCAATAAACGACATCAGAAAAGTCACCTGTCGGCAAGTATATCCGCTCTCCAGTGAGAGATGACCAGTCAAGATGGAAAATCGACGGGTATGCTTCCAGTATATGGTGATAACATGCTATAAGCGTGGACAGGCCCAGAAATGTGTGAATAAATGGTATACTAGTACGTGCCGTCGGAGCTGGCTTGGTTTCGATGAAGACCCCACCCAGGCAAGCCTCTTTTATATGTTATCTCTTCTCCGCCTAACTTCATTTGCCTGTTGCACATTGGCATAATATACCCACTCATTATCCTGTTCTTATTCTGCGGCGCCTACACGCGCATTAGCATATCAATTCGAGCTCCGTGCCAATAATAAATATATTTGTAAGTCTAACATGCTACGAATCCTTGTCCGCATGAATGTGACCTGATATAGGTAACGGAAGTTATTTTCTTATTCCTCATCCCGTTTTAAAATTCTAACGCGCTCTGGGAAAATATTTCGTCAATCATTATTTCTTTCATAACACAAATGGAACCATGTTTTCCCCAATAATGTTTCCTCACTATGGATACAATTTTGAGTAAGATACTTCAAACTTTGTGTTGTTACGAACATTTCTATCGGATCGTTGTTAAATCTGACCCATTTATGGGTGTTTAAATTGGGGCTGTTGTACTCGTCGATCCAGCGCTAAATGGTCTGGAACTGCCAATTTACGCCGCCTCTCTGTGATGGTCCTTTAGGCCCACAGATCGTTTGCTAACCATTTACAGTGATCTAGATATCTTATATCTATATATTTTGCATTTCTATATATATCCTCTATTTTCACATAGCGCGTTTTGGAATATCAAAATGGAAATAAGGAATAAGTTAAGAACGTCAGGTGGGTACCTGATGTTATTGATTAATATTTCACCTATCTGTAGAGTAGTCCGCATTTGCCAAGATGAATAATACGACACATGAGACAAGGCACCGTTCATACAAGGAATACAGTTTAATTTCCCGGATATTATTTTGGTAAGATAATTTAATTATTGCTACTATCTATCTTTGACAATAGACCAACAATGCGAAGTGGAATCATGATTCCAATCGATACATGCCGCAAAGACGATGTTTCTCAGTGTAGACCACATGTGGACTACAGTTATACTGGGCGCTGGTTATTCTGTTCATATGTTCATCACGTTATTGAGGTTAACCGGGATCGTTTTTTTTTTCACTGGTGTATATATAAAAAAAAACATTTTTCGGAATGACTCAACAACTGACACAATGAATGCCAAGTTTGCCATCATTCTTCGCGAATGCATTCCTTAGATGATGAAGCTCCCTTCCGCACATTTGAGGGCTATTATAACTGTATATTTTAGACTTAGGTAACATCATCCCTTGATATGATTGTCTAGTAAATCCATACAGTGACAGAGAAATCACCACATGAAAAAGTGAGACAATTCAAAGTGTGGTATGTATTTAACTCTGGCATGGGGACATTATAAGAACTACTAATGAAACAATGTCATTAGCAGTTGTGTTACAGGACGAATATCCACTACTCGTTTATTATATATTAAATATCTATTTATAGGCCATCGACAGATACGAGAGGGATATAATCTCTTTTACGTACATACATCAGCAATGAATCAGATATGTAAAAGAAAGAGCCCCGGTACCGTGTGTTTTCACATGTTATTGTAAAGCTGATTTGCTGGCATGTAGATCTGTTCCTAAGGTACAGCTGTTGCAACAGAAGATATCTCTTTGGCAAACGTGTTCGCATCTGCTGCATATCAACCCATATATAACGTTAATGGAATCTTATACATTAGTCAAATTTAGTACGAAGTTGGGCGAAGTTAATTTGAGTCAGGAGATTCAGCACAGTCAGCCAACCCGGGTGGGTCAAAGGATACTAAACCACGGGAATGCCAGAGGCAATGTCCAGTTGTGAGTATTTAATTACAACGCATATAAGGGAAGTGGGACATACTGGCAGAGCCACATGACTTCACGGTATATAGTCTTCTGGTTAACCTATTCTGAAGCATATACCAAGAATCTAACGATTCGTGATATTTTTTGTATCTCAGGTACGCTTTTATTGTACCTGTTCATGTGGCAACTTGGATGACATGACCATACGGCCCCTAGCACCGGCATAAGCCGTATTAGATACAAATCTAGAGAGCTATGATGGAAATGCTCTGACAACTCGTATATTGGTAATTGGTGGGCCGTTCCACTGTGACAAATCGTACACTGGGGATTGGTGAGCTGTATCGTCGTCAGACGAAAATGACGGCATTTAACACAAAAGACTAGTCTGTAAGGCCCGATATCGACCCAGGATCAACTTTCCACAATGCCAACATATATCGAAGACCAAAATGTCTGTACAGGGGGCGGACCTCGGGGACGAAACGTCCACCAGCAGAATCTCGCCATATACAGGTAAAAATTACAACGCATATAAGGGAATACGCTTTTATTGTCGGCATAAGCGGTATTATGTACAAATCTGGAGAGCTATGATGAAAATGCTCTGACAATTCGTATATTGGTAATAAACCTTCATTGTGTCTTGTAAATATTTGCGTTTATCTGTTGTCACTTGGTCCACGAGTAGAATAGCTATACTATGATATGTAGTATAAAGGAGCGGAGTCTGTCTGGAGTTTGGAAATATTCCACTGCGCTGCAACTCTAAAATTAAGATTAGACGTCGTATCAGTTGTCAGGTCTCCATCTATTGCCACAAATGTGTTGTGACAAAAGCTGGCGGCTCTGTCACCCTGAAAAAGTGGTAGACAGTCTGTTGACTCGTATTGTCACAAAAAATATGTCTTTGATATATCCACTAATGAGGGTATGACATACATTATAGCGTCATCTGCTCTACAGGTTGTTACTAGGGGTTGCTGTTCTAAAGCAAGAATGGCGATTGACCACCAAGTGTCCATATTTAGCCGCTGTCCATAGAGAAGTTAGTCTACCGTTAATGAGTATGAGTTATAAAGATGGTACTGTATTTTTTTCGAAATTTGTTCACCACTGGGTGATTGTCCAGCAGCAATTAGAAATGACATAATCTTCCATTCAGGAATTATAGCGCCCAATCCCGCCCCGAAAACTCGACATAATACCTACTAATGACACGATTGTCGAAATTGCCTCATTAGTGATCGACCCTGGATGCAGGGTTGCCAGCTAATGTCGCAATTGCGACAATAGCGGTTGACGACTGCATTCAGATTCGCCTGCTAATGACACCATTGTGACATTAACTGGCACCCTGCCAACTGTTAATAACACAATTGGGACATCATCTGGCGACCTGACAACTGCGGCTCCAGAAGAAAGAGATGAAGAGAAACTTTCTGGCTTTGCCGCGAATCTTATTGGCGTCATCATGAGATTATTTGCATAATCCTAGATACAAAATAATCATGGGAACATTCACAATGGCGTCCAGCAAAATGTCTTAGAAACTCCGGTTATCAGTCTTCCTTGCCTAAAATGACATAGAAGTAATTTATTTTTCCAAAACTGATCATACTCTGTTGAACTTAACTTTATTGTTTTATTCTCTGTGATGTCATACTAATATGAGAGAATATGAAAAAAATACACAGGAAAATATGGCACTTCCGGTGACATACTCCATGAATAGGTTGTTTGCTGTGTTGTTCTTGGTAAAACCTTTGTCGGAAGGCACACGAACAGGTGTGAGATAATATGATAATTTCAGCGCATATGCACAAAACTTCGAGTAAAGAACAAGAGAGGATATGAATTACATAGACTGATATGATATGGAGAGCGCAATCTCAAATCTTTAGTTTTCAGCGGAATCTCAAATCTTTAGTTTTCAGCGAAATTAAGAACGTTTCATAAACTTATGAAAATTCCCACGCGAGAGAAGGAAAACACATTCCAAACGAGCCGCCATTACAATAAGTGTTCTGGTAAAAATTATTAACAGAAACGAGAATAGAGCGCATCATGCCTGCAGCTTGTGTCGAGCGTCGAGATTGGCCAGCCTTCTTTCTGCGCGCTCATCCCATTTGTGTGATAATGAGCTCTTTATCTGGCATAGGTTTTAAAGAGTATTATATATGGGAAAATCTCATCATTTGCTGACAAATAATCCTATAATTGAGTAAGTTTTGATGAAAGGTATACCCTAATCAGCGGTCAGTACATCTCGTTCCATGTTTATGGGGTTTTTCACATTTACCCGTGTTAACTTTGTCCCGGTATAAGGTGGGGGTGGCGTAATTTTTATTTCACCTTGCCTTGTGCTCTGTGGGGCGTGACTATCTTTAATCAACCAATTGGATGAAGCCCCAGGAGAATTTCTAGTACATGTACATTAGCAGACCAAATTGTATTGTCTGAAACATCCCGGGCGCAGTTAACCATAACGGCCCAATGATTGTAACACATTCATGTTGAGCGACTGGTGACGTCATAGCGATTTATGCAAGGTGGATCTCAACATATCCTCTATTTTGTGTATAACGATATAAGGATTTATAGTTAACGTTAATTATGGGACAGAAATGATACGTGCACGATATGATAAAAACTCCACTTTATCAGAAGAAATATACATGTATGCGCATGAGCCAGAACTTGCCACTAGATTGACCGCGCTTCGGTGGCCTAACGGTTGGAGCTTCGGGCTCGTAAGCGATAAGTACTGGGTCCAATCCCAGGGAGGGTCATACCGAAGACTTGAAAAATGTAACTCGTTGCTTCCTCGCTTACGCTCAGCATTAAGAGGATAGAACAAGGACTGGTTCGCTCGGTGTCAGTACAATGTGACTGAGTCGGGTGTTATCTCTGCCTACGGCATGATATTTCAGTGGGACAGCACTATAAAATGGCGTATTAGATATGCTCTGTCACAAATAGGTACCACGCCCCTCCCCCTCCCTTCCCTACCCTTTCCCGTCGTGATATAGTTGAACAAATGTTGAAAGCGACGTTAAACCCTATTCACTCACTCAATTGTCACTAGACAATGCATGTTAAACGTAGGTAAATTATAATCAGCTGTTATACAGGAAAAGAAAACAGTTTATATACACCGATACCAGAAAATTAAAAATGGAAGTAGAGTTAAGAGCTACCACTCACTCATTCAAGATCAAGTTGATTCGATATGTTTGCTCTGCTGAACACCGTGATCTTAAGAAGGAAATATCAGCAAAGTATGAACATAGCGCAAGATCTTATCACTGTAAGCATAATGGCGTTTACCCAGAGTTACTCTAACATATTTTAGGGAATACATGAAAGAGAGAACCCGCTGGCAGTCCTTCCAGAATGCGGCGTAGGTGTGAACTGATCCGTGGTATAAAACAATGCTACAAAAACAAATCACATGCCCGCCGACATAATCACCAAACATTATTTACCTTATTGTTTAGGGTAAATAAAGCTTTTTTTCGGGAGACACACGTGCAGGTGCGAAATGGTCCTTGGGAAGCGACCATTTCAAAATACTTAAGTCACGAATATTTCTGGAGAATCCCGATCTAAATCCGTATCGAGTCCTAACCATCATGTGGATGATATCAGAGGTCAGTCATGCCATACTTTGTTGAAAAATCTCGCTCCAATATCTTTCTTAAATGCTATGAAAGTTATATTTACGGTACATAAATATCAAGCCAAGGAAGTAGTGCATGGATTTACCAGATTTCTAAATGTTTACTCAGTCGTATGAAGACGAAATATTTCTCCTTCCGACGTATTTAACATGTATTTATCAAGTTAATTTTATTTATTTGTTGGCACCATCCCGGGACGTATAAGCCATACGAATAATATATCTTAATATTAAAATATTGACTTATATCACCTTATCTAGGCGGGTGGAGAAATATTCGCCTCATCCACACTTTGGAAGGCAAAAAGTATAGCTGACCTTATTGCTTGTAAATTTACGGTCATGCTACGTATATCAGCATGACGTAACATAATATGATACGTAACATAATCAGATACGTAACATAATATTGCGGTATCTGGTAGGGGTCTTTAGAATGCAGGCAGGGGCACTTAAGGATAGGAGTCCAACAGGACAGGAGCTCTGTACACAGGAGCCCTTATATTGACTTATTCCAAAAGTGGACACGAACCCACAACTATATATTTTTGCCGGGGAATATCAGACAAATACATGAAAGGTAAATGTTAACAAATACAATGGCAAGAACAATTTGGCACAAAATGTTTTCATCAATTATTAAAAACAGTAATTTCTTTTCTGGTGTTTACTAAATTTCATGAATAAATTTCAAAAAAGAAAAAAGTCGAAAAAATCATTTGTTTTCTAGTACAAACAAGAAAAAATATAAAGAGGGGAATGAGCTGACAACTTACCATTGACATATTTGGAAAATATATGGTACATGTACAAGCAAAACATGAAACAAGCGAAAAAATACTTATTTTCTCCTATATATTTCTCTGGTTATTATTATTCCGAATCAAAAGATTTTTTTTTCATGAAATTTAATAATCCTTTTTTAAAATAATTTATTAAACTGTTTCGTGCCAAATTGTTTGTGTCACATTTGGTAAAATTCTTCTTCACATGCATTTCTCCGATATTCCCCAATGAAAATACGTGTATATAGTTGTGGGCTTGTGTCCATTTCTCGAAAAAGCTCATTGGGATCTTGTAAATAAGGGCTCCCAACCTATTGCGCTCCTGTCCTTAAGTGTTCCTGTCCCGGATCCATTGAGTAAAATTAACAGTTACAACATAAAATTATGACTAAACCCACAAGAAACGTTGAGGGTAGTATATTGGTAAGAGCAAGTAGGTAGGAGGTTCATTACATGTATGAGAAAATACAAATCATAAAAATATGCCGTATATAGCTACTAAAAATACAGCAAAAAGCGCCCTTATCCATTCTCGTCCATTTATTTTCAGAGAATAAATCACGCGCCAAAATGTATTCTGGAATTATTTATTACATTTCTTAAAAATATGTCGTATGTATGGTTCACCGGGTTCACTATTTCTAATTAAAAATACGCCGCAACAATTTCGCCTCAAACAATACTTTTAATTGCTTTAACTCCTACATAATGCCATGACCATAGATATTTCAATGTGACCACTAGTTGGGCTCAATATGACCTCAGTGTAGTATAAATAGATAATAAATTCACAAAGCAAAATCTAACCGAAAGGGCAAGTTGATTACCTGAACATCCGACGGTCGAAAATGAACGTTGGCCGTACTTCGATGAATTTAAAAAAAATATTAACTGAATAGTTAGGTTCATTTTAAAGTACATATATACCGTATATATGCATTACTATAAAAAGGCGTTGTCGATGTGGTGAGGGGTCGTTAAGAATTTCTAACGCAACTATTGTTCTATGTAACGCGCTCGAAGAGCCTGCGAGACAATTAAATTAGCGATCTAACGCACTCATTGTTCACAGGTAACGTGCTTGTAACGCTCTCCTAACGCACTCTGAGACCGCGTTAGCAGGTTACTAACGGGCATGCTGTGAATCGTAACGTGCTCGGACTTAATCCCTAATGCGTTAGGTAGAACCTTTAAGATGGTCGGTACTGTATGTAGTATAAAGGAGCGGAGTCTGTCTGGAGTTTGGAATATTCCACTGCGCTGCAACTCTAAAATTAAGATTAGACGTCGTATCAGTTGTCAGGTCTCCATCTATTGCCACAAATGTGTTGTGACAAAAGCTGGCGGCTCTGTCACCCTGAAAAAGTGGTAGACAGTCTGTTGACTCGTATTGTCACAACTAGGGACCAGTAATTATTTGATTAAAAAATATGTCTTTGATATATCCACTAATGAGGGTATGACATACATTATAGCGTCATCTGCTCTACAGGTTGTTACTAGGGGTTGCTGTTCTCAAGTAAGAATGGCGATTGACCACCAAGTGTCCATATTTAGCCGCTGTTCATAGAGAAGTTAGTCTATCGTTAATGAGTGTGAGTTATAAAGATGGTACTGTATTTTTTTTGAAATTTGTTCACCACTGGGTGATTGTCCAGCAGCAATTAGAAATGACATAATCTTCCATTCAGGAATTATAGCGCCCAATCCCGCCCCGAAAACTCGCCATAATAACTACTAATGACACGATTGTCGCAATTGCGTCATTAGTGATCGACCCTGGATGCAGGGTTGCCAGCTAATGTCGCAATTGCGACAATAGCGGTTGACGACTGCATTCAGATTCGCCTGCTAATGACACCATTGTGACATTAACTGGCACCCTGCCAACTGTTAATAACACAATTGGGACGTTATCTGGCGACCTGACAACTGCGGCTCCAGAAGAAAGAGATGAAGAGAAACTTTCTGGCTTTGCCGCGAATCTTATTGGCGTCATCATGAGATTATTTGCATAATCCTAGATACAAAATAATCATGGGAACATTCAAAATGGCGCCCAGCAAAATTTCTTAGAAACTCCGGTTATCAGTCTTCCTTGCCTAAAATGACATAGAAGTAATTTATTTTTCCAAAACTGATCATACTCTGTTGAACTTATTCTCTGTTATGTCATACTAAGAATATGGAAAAGGTAAAAGAGAAAAAATCTATCAAAAATATAGACGATTGATGACTTCCGAAAAGATAAGGTCATAAGGGCGGCCATCTTGCATTTATTTTATATTTTGTTGTACAGCTTGATCCAAATATGTAGGATGGATAGCTTCAGCCGTCTACCCTAAGGGGTACGGAAAGTAACTTTGTGGGTCCGAAATGACCTCCCCCAAACTGGAACACACCCCGAATCACCCAGGCATGGCAGTTCTTTTCTCGGCAAAAAATCGACACTCCAACATGACGGCGAACAGGTGTCGTGCGTTGTCCGTTCATCAGTTCATCATGTAAACGTTTGGCCCACGTCGGGAGAAGGTGAATGAATGAATGGTTGAATGAACGAAGGAATTTTTTCACCAACAATACAGCAAAAGAAAGCTAGATATAAGAATGAGTAATTAGCCACATACACGAAGGGAATAAAACCCCATGGGGCTTGTTCTATCCCAAATTAACAAGTGAACATACACAGGCTTAGTTCAGTGACAGGACTGTAGTTGTGATTGGCGAATTATTACAAATCATGGAAATGTTAATTGATACATAGAGGCGGTAAATGAGAGATGAGCACTGTTGTTGAATATTTGTTGAGAAATTAATGCTTAGGTTGAAATATAGTTAACTAGATTAGCATAATTTATGTGGCAAGGATGGTCAGATGAAAACTCAAATCGCAGGAGAGTTGAAATTGCAAAAAATAACTAATAATACACATGGGCTCAGTGAGCTATGTGTAAGCCTGGTTAACGTTTTACAAATTGAAATTTTTTAGATGAATTTAAAAGAGACTTGGAAGCACAAGCTCTCAGGCTAACAGGTAGACATTTCCAAAATCGGGGTCCCTTTATTTTGTAAGAGTAGGACGAGAGTTGCGAAATAATTCACCACTACTTAGATCTTTTTTTTACAGCGTGTTTAACAAGCTGAAGACTACAAAATGCCTACCATTACTCTGTGATATTTACCACGCTTAAACTTAGTAATTCTCTGCATATAAAACTATAATAATTGTTCCATGTACCAGATCCCAATTGCATGGGGTTACGTCATAATGTATAGGTGTTCAAATTGGGACAAAGCTCACAGAGACTAAATTTAAAGTAATAACAGGCGGTCAATGGGTGTATCGTACATATCGCATGTCCAATCAAGTTTTCTAATGTTAAATCGCACACACATCTATGACCGTACACGGCATTATTTACCTTTGTTCCAGATAACACATATACATTATCATATCACCCTATGCAATTCAGTCCAAGTTCATTTTAGAATAAATACTGGAGTTCACTGTGGAGAGAATTACAAAGTTATTCGAGGGTGATATATTATCAATATCACAGAGTAATGGCAATGATTTTGTAAAGTCTGTTGTTTGATGGGCCAACGAGAATCACTGGGTGAAATGAGCTGGTATCCGGAAAACCGGAAACTTTCCGGAAACTTGTGGGAATCTGTAACACCCCATTTGCAGCAAGTTTCCGGAGACCTGAAAACTGCGGAAACCAGTCCCAGGTTTCCAACCCTTTTCCGGATAACTTTTCCTCCGGAAACTTATGTAACTTTTTCTGCAAACATTTCATCACTTCGCAATAAGATATCCTTTAGTCATTATTAGTAAATGAAGTACTACATGTAACAAAGAAATAGATAATATCTTAATATGGACTTACGTTTTATTTAAAATTTCAAATTCATTTTATACAAACAGTCATGTGTTTTGTCACAACAATACTGGACAATCTATGCAAGCCACGAAGAGTAATCAAGAAAAAGTATATCTAGGCCTAGCATGACTCAAAAAGCCACACAACTTTCTGGCAGCCGGAATATCTGCTGCAGCACATAACAAAGCTACTTTTACAATAACGGGCTCACAACCAACAGGCTTCATGCGTATACCTCTCCATAGGCTGCAAAAATGTATTGAGAGTTTCTGGTTCATGTCTTAGTGATGGAATGATACCAATAAGTATGACATTTTTCTGGCTTGAATCGAAGTTCTCTGGGCAAGTTCATGAGTACCATGTACATAACACCTACTGAAAGATCTCTTCTACGCTTAATGGCTGGAACCAGTCAACATTGAGCATAGCACCATAATGGTATGGCTTATTAAGAAAGTCTTCACCATTAACTGTCCTGAATTGATTCCAAATACGGCCATCAAACACATCTGCCAGGTATCCATGCCATACGCTGTGTCCTATCCACTTCTGGCAAAGATTGTCAAAGTTTGGTCTTTGTCAAAACTGTTCAATTACATTAATTACACCTTTGTAGCAGTAGACTCTAAGATGATAATACAGTGTTTTCCCAGATGCCTCTGTTACTTGTCGAACCAATGGTGAACCACAATGTTGCTTTCCTGGACGTCTTCACTTTGGGTTAGAAACTGATCTGCAGGAGTATACCATGTTATCACAAGTCTTTGCACCTGTCCGGCCATCAACAGTTGTAAAGACTTGGTCATAGGTATACAAAAAATAGCAGCTTGGGCAAACTACATATTTCGTAAAGTTATCCCTGTCAAATCCTATGTACTTCCTCATCATATACAACGAAACAGGAAATACGGAGGCCACAGCAGAACACAAAGGGACATGACTTCCTAAAACAAGAAATAGCTGATGCAAAAGCAACAACAAATTTTCTAGGCATCTGTTACTCAACATATGACAGCACTGCATAAAACACAGTGAGTATAACAGCCAAAACACAAGTTTACGTGCCCTGGGCATGGAACCCTGACCACTGCCAACTGGTAGAGGATCTGACTCTGCTGCTGTTACATCCCGTATCATATCCTCCAGCGTGGCATCATCCCATAAAACCTGATCATCTTCAGCCATCGAATCTGAATCACTGGCCTCATGGTCATGTGACTAGAATAAAGTTGAAAGGAATCCAATTATTACAAGTAACATATTATTGCCTTTACATATTACCTATCAGATATGCTGAACACAATAACTTGAATTATGACCAATCATTATGATTTTGGATCAATGAGAAATCAGTACGGGTAAAAGAAATCAATACATAGAAACATAAGCTGTTCCATTTCTGCACTATTCATGTAAGTGGCCTGGACAATTTGTAATGGCCCAGGTTGTTTATGAGAGGTGGGGGGGGGGAGCAGAACGTGTGCACCAATGCCCCGATCTAAAGTGTGCACCAATGCAGCGATCTAGCAGTGGTTATTTAATTGCAAAAGACATTTGTACCTGGTCGCTTTCTGAATCTTCGGAATGGCTTTCCTGGCGCAAATGGTCATCTACATAGGGTGGATGTTCAGGTGAACTTTTCTGTCTTGTCTGTTGAGGCAGTCCTGGTGAGTCAGTCAGATCAGGTGTGCGTTGCTGGTGATGCAGCTCATCTCCACTTTCTTCATCTACATTGCAACAATGTTACGGTATAAATTAATGCCAGCCAAATATATACAATGTAAACAAGGTTTTGTTCATAAACATGTCTACAAATTTTTAATGGTTGTTACTCGGGTAGATGTGTAATATTAACATAATTAACAGCTCATACATAAACTTAGAAGCATGTCAAGTGAAATTATTTAATATGCTGTGCTGGAAGACTTCTTATCTTCTGCAATTTAAGGCAGTTTGTAATTATGCATTAAAAATTGAGTTGCTCGATTCCCCGCCCTCAACCAGTTTCAATACCTGAAGAAGGTTCGCATCTTTTTCTTTCAATGAAAGCTGATGTGTCTGCCTGGTTATTCGATGAGGCCTTTTTCTTTCGAGTATGTCGATAGGCCGTCGTCCTGGACACATAACTATCACAGCGAAAACAGTAGACTTGTTCTGTGGACATAAGGATAATTACAAACATGAAATTTAAACGAAAATCATCTTCAGCTATGGTGATATACATGTAACATATTTTGTTATTATAAAAAGATGATAGGACTAGAATGATGAGCTAACATGACTACATTTACACGTTGTAAATCAATTCAGTATCTTGATAATTCGGAATTTATTCCGGAGACAGTAATCTAGATTACCACATAATCACTACTTCACTGAAAACTAGTGGTGATTTTCTTTGTCAACAATAACATCTTGTACAGTAAACCAATTGTGAACTGATAGATTTGAATATTGACAGAATATTTTCTGGACCTCTAAAGTCAGTAGTTATGTGTTTGATTATATACATGTGAACGATCAAATTACCAAAGACCTTATCCTGTTACTGTAGTCTAAAATTTAGAACATGCTGATCCGATCAGGTCGATATAGTTCCCAACGATAGTATGGTTTGAAAATTAATCAGGGAATAGGGAGTTGAGTTTTGAAAAGATACTTATTTGCTGCCATATTTCTATTTCCACCCATCACGGAGTATCAGGATTCAACAAGAGTTTGAAATGCCGATATAAAACTTGGTATAAATGAAGTACTTGAGATGCTGGAATTCAGTTGATTTCTACATGAAATGTCCATATATATATATAGATGTTGCATGTGTATGTGTGTGTAAACGCATTGTCATGATTATGTGGAACATGAAATAAGCTCAAACAATTATCAACAAGCTGTCAGGATTGTTATTTTACACATATAATCTTTAGTAAGATGAATTAATTAGTTCTTCATAGACAGATAATGTGATGTTTGCTTTAGCTCAGACAATCTAATTATTTGCCAAGTCATCTTTTGTAAGCATGCTACCCATACATATACACAGCAACAACAATCAAACCCAACCCAAGGAGTAAGAGCAATGCTCCATTTAGACACCAACATGTTTTCTTTCAGCCATGATAGCAGGCAATGATGACCAAAGTTAATGTGCACATTGTTATACACAATAAATGTACTCAAGAGTTGTCAATGGCCCTTACAAACTGTGTGATTGTTTACATGATTTGTATGGTTCATGTATTTATAAGTTAATTACCCCAGACCTACTGAACACAAGTACGGTATGAGAGTATCACAAAAAATATTCTGGTGCTGATCTTCGTGTCAATTATTGCACCTTTTTTGGTATTTGGGTTGCTATTTGGTGAAAGAATTATTAGATATTGCTCTCATACACAGATACGGTCAACTTTCTTTGTCAATCTTGGCTCATTCTGTATGTCCTGTGGGAAGTTATTTAACTAGTGACAGGGTGACATGTGTGTATTACAATAACCACATGCACTGGACATACACGACAGCCATATTATTGCAAAAGGGCTGGATGGTAACATTTTTTCTTGAATACTGTTCAAATAAATAGAATAGCAATGTGAAGTTTTATCAGGTGAAGTACAGAGCTATGCCCAAATTGGGAAATGAGCCTATGTCATTTTCAGTTTTAATATATTAATGGAAATTCTAACATCCATGCATGAATCATTTTTTTTATACACATTTTTCAAAAACATAACTACACGTCATCGATCTTAAAATATCCAGTTTTGAGTACGGGAACATAGAAAATAACAGCTATTTCTTATCCCTTTGTGAAATCCATTCACCTAATTGATTGGCACCTAATTATCTGCTGTTGTTTATCTTGATTAAGACAATTATGTGGGCGACAGCAAAAATCCTGTTGTTGTTGTTTCAAGAATATGGCTAAATTGTTGTTTTTGCCTTAAAACCACAAAACAAAGGATGTTATTCCTTGGACTTAAGAATTTGGAAGGGTCTAGACCGATCCAGTGGCATGTTTTAAAAAACATGCTGTTTTGACAGAAATGAGCATCTTTCTAAATGTTGCTGACCTTCTATTCTTCCACACCGGTGTTGTGGAGTTAGACTATTGTTACAAACATATGTTCACGACGAATGCCGCATGTAGGAGAATGACCGAGGAAGCTCCCACAATGCTTAGCGGTATCAACAAAGCGGCAGCCATTTTGAATCCAACTGTGGAGTGTGTGTATAAATACAGAGCAGAAAAAATGATGGATTCACAGATTTCTCTGCTTCGAACGCTTATCAACAAATCTCCAGAACTCATCTTTATTCATCCTCCGATCTGTTATATCGATTGCGGTTATGGCTGATCTCATCAACAGTCCAGAACTACAGCAAATCCTGCAGAAGTTGGATCGGATGCAAACAGACATCGACATTTTGAAACGGCCACGTGAAGAAACTGATTCTATCCGTGACACACCGACCAGGAAAAGGGGACGTTTTGCCGGGTAGGTATTAGATAGGCAGTCGAATTAGCTTATATTTAACCCTGCCCTCTAAATTCGACAGGCCGCGAGGTGATGTGTTTGTTGCTGTTGTTGTTGATGGAAGGGGGAGGGGGGAGGGGGGGATGAACAAGGATTCCCAATGGTAATAGGCCTATATCTGCTTCGCCATAAGCTGATAAGGTTATTGCATTGGTCAGTGCCTTTTCTGATGTAAACATCTGAAAAATATTGATTGCTGACTTCAGAATCACTGCCGACTTTCATTTGTTGTTGAATTTTCTGTTCAATGGCTAAACCCTACATTGCCAATATCACAAAATTAAATGTCAGTAGGGTTAAGCTTGTTGAACTACAGTTCACCTTGATCCGAGTTCACATCAGCCTGCCTCCAAAATGAGATAGTGATCATTTATTGGTGTATTTCTCACTTCAAAGCGAATATAACTGAGGTTTACAGTTCAAAAGCTTTAGTAAACTGTCACATCTCACTTCATGCCAAGAAACTCCTTTCTATTACAAAAATATTGCATCGTTTGCCTCCTGGAACAAATACTTTTGGTCCAAAATGATAATATTCCCCCCCACCCAATGGTCTGCCTATAAATAATTAGAGAAATTTTCAATGTTTTTCTTTCAATGAGGTCAATCTCATATTTTATATTCCAGACTGCTTGCAGAGCTATGATCAAGAAATTGCGAGAAGATCCATCATTTGTTCTATCATTCTCAAGGTAATATTAAGTACATACATGTACTTTAAAGTATATATTTCAATTCCAAATTCTGTTTCAGCCCAGATAATTGATAACCATACTTTGATGATCTGTACCTATGACAATCTGTGTTGAATTTAGTACAAAAACATATTGTGTGTATTCATGAATTGAGGTATTTTATCTCCTCAAACTTAACATCTAAATTTCCACTCGACTGATGCTTTATGATGCCTAGATTTTAAATAATTTTGACTACTGTGCAGTAAACCTAAATACCTCATTACACAATGGCTAGTATCATATGGTAATCTCTCTAATAATTCAATCCCAAGAAGTGAACTCTGCTACTACAAAATCACGGGTGATCAAATTTATTAGAAAAGAAATTTGACAAAATATTTGAAAATCATGCATATTATCCATTATTTCTTCATTATTTCAATGATTTTAGAGGGTGAGCAAATTTATTAGAACATGCAATTGAATTTTGTTCCCAAAATTGTCTCTGATTGAATTTTGATAGGAGGATATTCAATTATTAGACGGATTACCATATGTTTTATACTAATTACATTATTTAATATCAGTTACAGGGAAGATGAACAACCTGTGGCAAGACTGCAACGTGAAGTCCGCCGAATCTTCTCTGATCAGAATTGGTCAGTCGGTACAATTGCAGGTGAGTGATGATATTTTCACTTGTTTTTTTTTATGTCATGACAATTTGTTTTATACATGTAGTTTTCATGCCTTCCATGTGTCAGTCTGTAGGCCTGTCAGTCTTTCCCATATCAGTTCACCACATAAAAAAAAACTTTCCAACAAAACATCATTTGATATTTGACTTGTGTGATAAAAATGATACAATGAGTTCACCTTAACAAAAACCATGTGGTATCAAAATAACTTGCCTTGAACAGAGTTCTGAAAATTGATCAATCATGCCACCGGTTTGACCTCGGCAATTGCCAATGCTGTGACTAAGTGTGAGGGTTGTTTGTATTTCATCAATGACAATAATGGTACTGTTGTTAGAGCCTTGTAAGTGGAAGGTACTGGGTTCAACCCCAGGCCGGGTCATACCAAAGAATTGAAAAAGGGAACTTGTTTTCTCGCTTACGCTCAGCATTAGAGGACTGGTTCGTTCGGTGTCAGTATAATATGAGTGGGGTGTCTTGTCTGCCTATGGCAGTGTGACAGCATTTCAAAATGGCAGCATGCAAAAATCAGTACATATTCTCAAAATGTTGACATACTGTACCTTCAAATTTGTCTATCATTTATAATGTCATGGTTTGTATCATATGATTATTTAGGAAGGAAACTTGACTTCATCTCACATTTGATCTTTCAGAGACCTGCAAGAGAGTCTGGATGAACATGAGAGATGATCATGCCCGTGAGGTGAATGGGAAAAAGGAGCAGCACAGGGCAGCTTCGAAAGCAAATAAAATGATACGAGATGTAAGTGTAATTACACTGTAACTCGTTGAAGATGCGACAAGGGATTGTTCAAAGGGAGTTTATGAAATAATATGAATTGCATAGATTCTTATTGCTGCATTCCCATTCAGTAATTAAAATTTCAGAATCTGGGGAATTTTTCGTAATCTGTTGCTATGCTATTTTTTTCCAAATTTATATTTTGCATACTTCACGTTAACAACAGTATAAACGGGATCAGACTGACAGTTCTGTGCCGATTCCACCATAAATTATATGACTGTTTTTATTATTTTCTTTTCAGAAGCTAATAAGAAGACAAAAGGCGATAAAGGAAATTGAATGGCCAGACTACAAGGTGGAGGAGATGACACAAGTGTTGAAGAGGGAGTTTACTCCGGAGAAGTCGGATGCGGTGAATCGCAGGACTCGAGTGAGGTATGTATTCCAGTTCAATATCTTTTGATGCTCCAGGCTGTGTGTGAATATGGTCTTTTGATCATGGATGAGGAGTTCTAGTTCGATGTGACGCCTTTGTTATTTGTTTTTTCTTGGAAAGCATGAAAGACTCGAACTAGAACAAAGTTTTGTATAAGCTTAAACACTATTATGAGAACATGTCGATATTCGACAAATTGTAGCAGTTATAATGAGTTTCTTCCCTTTCTTCGTATTTAAGTTGTCACTCAAAATTAAACTTGAGACAATGTCAACTCCACTGAACACTGATCCATCTGTTAACCCGGAAAGTTAATATTATTTACCTATGTTTTACAGAATGCCATTCCACTGGGAGAAGTCCAAGCTGTCCAGTAGGAAGACCGAGCTGGATGTGAAGTACCATATGGATATACTGTCTGACAGTGCTAAGAGGATGTTATTCCAGACAATAGACCATCCAAGTGAAAAAACTAAAACTGCACCACCCAGAGGAACGCCACGCTGGGCAATCAGCAAAAAAATTACGAGATGATGATCACGATGATCGCAGACAGAGAACTGCTTATTTGCACCACAATATTTCATACATGATAATGCTGAGGCTTACTGAACTTACACTAGACATGGACTACAGCCAAAATTAGATATTTTTATCCCGTAAATACGTTCATTCATATGTCTGTTTTCTCATCCCTGTACCATATCTGAATAATGAGTATGCCCATGTACACCTAACTTCCATCATATTGCAAAGCCTATCGGAAATTAATGATATTGATTCAGTCACCAGATTGTGTCAGTTTGTCACCGTTTAGTTATCTGAAGAATGGCTGTCTGGGAGCGCCAAACTTGCATAGCACGAACATGAGGTCAAACAGTACACAAATTCAGATTGATCCATTTTTTTAGTTGTTGTCTTGTCATCTATTGGTTTTCAACTACCACAACTCCAGAATGCCTGGTCTTATTGCCCTCACACTGGACACAATACTTGGATTTAGCTAAAATTGGCATTGGAGTATTGTCATATTGTACACATGTAGTATGTCCATCTGTGTCTTATCATTACCACCATGTCTCAAGGATATCATATTGGCATGTGATCAAACTTTTAGAAAATTAGTCAGATTGATTTATATTTTCAGATTTCAGGTTAAACTATCAATTTTGCCACCAATTTCCTGAGTGAGTCATGCCTTAATGTGAGTGCCATGCCACTATTTCAACAGTGAGGCTCCCTCTTGCTTCATCACTCTAAGGAACCTTTTCCCTTCACTGGCAGATCACCGTGAATGTATACAGTTGCATCCGCGTTAACCATATAGGCAATATGATCCCATTATATAAACTCTTGGAAATATATCATGGTCTTGTAAGTGATTTTTTTGACAAAATCAATGATTGTGCTAATTATTTGAAGTGACTAGTTGACTAATTTTGTTAATCCGGTGTTGGTAGTGGAGTGTAGTGAAGTGGAGAACTGCTATTGCTTTGTCTCACAGTTGACTGAGGAAACGGTGACCAGTTTCTTTAACACATAGTTATCACTCAGTGGATGTCATAGTTCAGGTGACTTATAGTCCTGTTACATAGACCATGCAGTCTGTGCAGTTTGGGTCATCATTTGAAAGAAACGGTTAATGGTGACTGGCTGGAAAAAATTAAGTGAAAATCATACATATTTAACCACCACCGAAACTTTGGGGATGGCTAACGTTTATGCACAAGACACTTCTCGCTGAATTTTGACGAGAATAAAGACTAATGAAGATGACTGACCTTGACCTATTTTATCACTGTCAAGTTCCATTACAATATCTTCTGAAGGGTAACATCTAGACCCTCCGAATCGATACTTCATACACTACTGATGATTGACTAGATGCAACATTTTTATCGATGCAATTCGGTTATTGTAATATCTCAGGCGATCATTGCTAGATTCTCCTAATTCACCCTACAATACATGTTCAACTATGTAATTGACAACAACTGCAGCGTATCATTGTCTGATGAAAACTGCTTATCTTGCCTATGTTGAAGAATTATTTAAAATCAATTTCTGAGTGATGACTCATTATTTTGAATAAGCATATTTCAGATCCGGAAAGTATTCACCAATCCTGATCTATTTTATTAAGGTCAAATTCTAGTTTTGTGATATGCTTTTAGGATATAGCTAGGCTTTTCGAATACTACATATGTCCCTGGTGAAGGCCAGGAGCATTATACAAGTTGATTTACCATCACCTATTTTATTACTGTCTAGTTGATGTATCTTAAGATTTGCCAGGCCTGTGGTAGGGTAATTTCAAATGGACTTTGTAATGGATGGCCTTGAACCTACGTCTGTCACAGATATGTTGATCAAATATACATATAGAGAGGACTTGCTATATTGTGCAAAAATGTGCAAAAAAGTGCCATTACATATATTTTTGTTTATAAGTATTCAATTGATGGTGTTGCCTTAGTTTTCATTGAAATATTAATTATTCTGCATGTTGGTGTACGACCACTTTCAAGAACTACCAAATTCAACATATCTGAATTTTATGCTGTAATTTAGCTGGATCTAACCGGCCTGTAATTCTATGCGAAATGTACAGTACATAATGAGAAATTTAATACTTAATGTAAAATCTTAATATTTAGTGTAATTTATTCTGCAAATTTTACAATGTAGCCTGTATTCACTTTTACACTCATGGATTTCTAGTTGTTTCCGCGAAGTTTCCAGCAAGTTCACTATAAAAAAATCTTCCGAAAACTTGCCGGAAACTTAGGCACCGTTTCCAATTATCGTTCGCGAATGAATCGTTTATTTCGTCAAATTTTCTCGAAGTCGCGATTTTCCAAGGCGCGAGGGAATGGTTTTTTTTCTTCAAAATAAACGATTCATTCGCGATCGCTGTTCGAATGGGTTTTTTTCTGCTGGCAATCGTTTTTCAATCGAGAAAATTTTCTCGAATAAAAAGCGATATCGCGATTGAATGGTTTTTTAATCGAGAAAATATAAGCGATTGAAAAAAAAACGATTGAGGATTATAGCCGAAGGTAGTACAGCAAGGTTCAGCCTGACTGACCCGCATACACGTTCGAGTTTATATATCATAAACGCTTCAGTCAAACTATAAGTTCAGAATCCATTTCAAAAAGGGAAAATCCAAAATTCCCTTTTTTGGCTTATTTTCAGCAAATTGAAGTCCATTTGTCTAGATATTGCTATTTGAATCCATCATTTTTTGAAAAGTGGGGTTGAATAACTTGGTTTCTCTGAAATTGAGAGAGTAACGTTACTCTCACAGAGAATAATCGCAATAATGGCCTCCATGATGAGTAATGATACTCCCTGTTTTCAAACTTTGAGCCACTGGTAAAACTGTTGCGAGTAACGTTACTCTCACAGAGAGAATAACAGTGATATTGGCTCTCCAAGATGAGTAGCGCTACTCTCATTTTTCTGATATATAGAATTTGTGCCACTTTTAAAAGTGTTGAGAGTAACGTTACTCTCAGGGCTTGATTTGGAAAGCCTACACGTCTTACCTTCCTATTACCTTATCCTTTGTGAGATCTGATGCTTGTTAGAACAGCTGGGAGTAACGTTACTCTCTGAAAGAGTCCTTTCAGATAAATTGGAATAATAGTCTATCTGAACATTCCAGTTTCAGCAAGTGCAATCTCACGGCCTCAATCACTACATAATTTTCCAATTCTGCCTTATCAATATTTTGATAATTTCGATGTTTCTGTAAAATTGCTATTATTCAGAGTCGTGTACAATCAACTCAGACAAGTGGTCTCTTTTAGAGTTTCAGGATCCTCTATATGAATACAGTTCATAATTATTATTCCTACGAATTAGGCTACCATTTGCAAATTGTCCGGTAATGAGTGAGTGAGTGAGTCAGTCAGTCAGCCAGTCAGTGCATCCGAGTCCTTTCGTCGGCAAAAAAAGGAGAACCGCTGACATTAGAGCCTTGACGTTTGGCATGAACGTGCATTAGGGCATTGTTGCCAGCAAGTTCTGAGTTGACAGAATTCTGATGAAATTCGCAGGAATATGGTAGACGGTCGAGAGATGACTTCGGGGCCCTCTGTCCAGAAATACAGACGGTCGAGAGATGACTTGGGGGCCCTCTATCTAGGAATAACCGGAAATCCTCTCAAAATTTTGTGGTTTATAGGTCACATAAGTAGGTCAGGTAAAAAATTGCTGGTAACAGACCCCTAATGCACGTTCATGCCAAAAATCAAGGTTCTAATGTCTACGGTTCTTCTTATTTTGCCGACGAAAGGATTCGGATGGACTGACTCATTACCGGACAATCTGCAAACTTACGAGAGCCAACTTCGTAGGAATAATTTGGTTAATCGATCTCATCTGACAGTCATGCATATATCTATATTTACATGTATATATTTTGATAGCGCATGTTTGTTAGAAAGCTCAACCCAGCAATTGCGTTATTATTCATAGCTTATTATGGGCAGAGACATTAAAAGTTATCAAGGAACACAATCTATTTTATACAAATAGTATACATGGAATTGTATTGAGATTGAAGTTCACAACATATCAGTTTTCCATACCTGTTTTTCAGCCTTGGCTGAACCCAGAAGGTTGAGAAGATTATTAGATTTACAGATCTGCCATGAGCCATTTAAGAAACACAACTTACTTCATGTTTGGACTGCTTTCAAATACAGACCAGTGTATTTAAACTTCACAGGCAGACTTATGATATAGGTCAAGTTGTCTGCTGACCACATCCTAGCTGCCAGTCCAGGGTGACCTATCCAAACACTGGTCAAATAAGTTTCACTCTCCCAGTGCAGGGTCAGCTGGCTTGGTTCATGTACAGATATGAAAATCAATGCAGTTAAGAATCCAGCACACAGATTATTATTTTGAAAGGGAAGATACATTTGGAATATGAAATCTGGATTCTGTGTGAAAAACAGTTTCAATTATAGTGGACAAACTAGCATGGAAGAGCGGGGTTAATCAACCAAATTGAAGGTATAAATTTAGAAACATGACACATATTAATCAAACTCTCTGAACCAAGTTTACATGTAGAACCACCATTCATTTTTGTGATGGGTAATAATAGTCATTACCATATGAGACACTGGCAATTGTTTCCTCTGCCCATACCTCATTTTGTGTGTCAACAATTCATTTTCTTGTCCAGATGATAAAATATTGGGGTCAAAAGCAGCAGCACTGACTAATAACCTTAATTGACACTTGAGGTTCATAATTCCCATAGCCTTGAAGAAAATCATATATAAATGCTGCACCAGTGATATCAGCCTATTATACTCACAGTACGATGGAGTGCCGAGGTACCGGTACATCCATCTCTTCATTCACTACTGGTTACTGTTAGTGGTGAATTTGAAAGTTCGTTCGATATGAAATCAGAATATAATACAGCAAAGCTAGTGGGTACTGTATCAAAATGATATCATTTAACGTTAGGATATTTTAAGAGCTGTCACCTTTCAAGATTCTACGTCATGTTACCCGAATTTCTTGAAAGTCTCTCCGAAAATTGAAAAGCGTGGCAAATTATTGTCTCGGGTGAAAAACAATGAGTTCGAGAAAATAAACAAGGAAGATAAGATAAGAAATTTGACGATATAACACCGCAAACAAATTCAGCGTTTTGCTCCTGGAATGATGCTAATTTCTCCCATACTTAAATTATCTCTCTCAGTACTGGTCTAAACCAGGGGACACCCTTGTTCAAGTTTCAAGTTTCCCAAGTTCAGAAGTTCCAAGTTCCAGCTCGGTAGTTCCAAGCTCCAGTTCCCCCAAGTCCCACCTCCAAAGTTCAAAAGCTACAGTTCAAAAGCTCCCAGCACCAAAGCTCCCAGATATGATACACATCTGGTTGTTTAAGAGGCATAACACATATGCCATTGTCAATCTTATAATGTTACTTATTATAATGTTACTGTCTAGCCTGTTCAACACATGTTTTGAATTGTTGTGGAGCTCACTGATTATAGATTACAGATTAAAATAAGCCGCATCTAACACCTACTGGAACCAATATTTTTTTTGGGGGGGGGGGCGGGGGGATTCGAAGTTTGTGAAAACATCCTTCAGGAATGGATAGCACAGATCGCCCATGGAAAATAACTTTAAATGGAAGAAAGTCCTGTCCATCCTCTGTAAAGGAACTTAGATTACAATCGATCTGTTTCTTTTGTTGTGAAACTTCGCTGGGATAGCTAGGAGGTCACAGAAAGTGACCATCCTTTTCTCTCAAATTCAAATGCCCATCTTATTACAATTTTGGAGGTCGGAATACTGTGAATACGCGTCAGGATAGCTAGAGGATCAGGAAAATGAGTAAGGAGTAGAGGGGGAACATTACCATGCCTTTATGCAGAAATAATTGGATGATTTGCTAAATATTCTGTTGAAACAGAACTTTTCGAGCTATGTGTGCACTAACAAATGTGGTATTGTGGTATGATTTGACTGGGGCTATTCGGTCAACACATCGGCAATAAGTCGATGATAACGCGACTAAACTTTCTTTTTCAAACATGACAAATGGGACCGGTCATCAAATGTCTTGTATTCATCATATACTAGTCTTGTTCCCCTTATGATTCGGACTGTCGCATTGACCCACTTGATCACTAGATACAGGTACCCTATATATATCGAATTACCGCGATTCACTTGCACATCAGCAGCCAAAATTAGAGGTATGTATGAAAAGACGGCAATTAGTTTCATTTCAAAGATTTCTCAGTTATGTAATTCATAAAATCGTCAGCATTGTTTCGAGTTTTTACCCCTCGGCCAAATTGCGTTGTCGTCATACATGTATACGTCCGTCCGTCAGTCCATCACACCTTTCTCGTTACCCAAATATCTTTAGAACGGCTTACCCTAGGCACACCAAACTTGCAGTGCACACCCATATGCTCGTGAACCAGAGCCCTATTGAATCTGGATCCGATTAGTTGGAAACTTTGGCAGTCATCTTTAATCTATGCGAAATCATTAATGATCTCTCTCTCTGATACCGTTCAACTGCTCAATGTAAAATTTGGTATACATTATCGATGCATCAAGAGACTTACGATGACTGACAGATCTGGTTTGCGTGGAAATTTATGCAAAATCTTCAATGATGTATATCTCTGATACAATTTAATTTTAAGTGTTCTATACGAAACTTGGTATACAGCATCAATGTATGAAGAGACTTGCATGAATGAATAATCATATCAGTCCCTCTGAGTGGCGAGAAGGATGGACGGCCATTTTAATTTATGCGACATCATTAATGCTGTTTATCTCTGATACCGTTCAAATGCTCGAAATAAAACTTGGTATACATCATCGATGCATCAAGAGACTTATGTAATGAATACTGGTTTCTCTGATTGGATGGAAACCTTAGGGACCATTTCTAATTGCAACATTTTTGATAATCAGTATATTTGTCACTTGACAGCCTGGTGTTCCTGACACCTTGGTTCAAATTGAATAAATTATGAATGGCTGGCGCCCAGTGCCGAGGGGTTTTCAGATGCGCAGCTTCGTATTTCTATTTGTCGACTTTTGAAAACTTGAATTGTTTTATACAGATCCATGGACGTCCACCTATCGGTAGTTGCAACCGTTGATTATGGCTTTCTGTGAAACCGAACTGCATCAATAAAATGACATAATAGTTAATTACCGTTTGTGGCTGATGTGAGCGTGAAGTTGACGTCCCTCCTCCGCTGCACATGAAACAAAGTGATAATCCAGAATATAGACACAACAATACATAACTTTGATTGCGTAATAGTGACGGATATATGACAGTGCAGGTGGGGAATCCCTGAGAGGTGGACTCTGGACAGGAGTTATCTAAATCAGTTCGACTCATCAGAATGGACTGGAGATAGGCATGTAATAAAATTGCTTACAAATAGGATAAGGCTGATTTCTGACTGAATCCAGGGAAGGTGCAGTAGTTTGATATCCGTGAATCATCAAAAGGCTTCATTTTCTGAAATTACACTGGAACTGAATGCAAGGAATGTTGCAGATGTATAAAGGGTATAGCAAAGGCTAAAAAGAGGAAACATAAGAGATGGATTCCGACTTCAGGTTTGTATGATTTAATTATCATTTCTGTATACCAGCATTGAGAGCTGAACAATTTATATTGAGTCATTTTAAGTTTTCAGGGGCAAATGATCATGTCAACTTTCAATTATTGACCAGCAGAGGTCTACATACAGAAAGGATATGCGACGTTTACAAAGAAATGTGGGTGAAGTTTAATAACTGTTTTAATCCATCTTATTTTTCTTCGAGTTTACATTGTGGACTGTCAGCATCAAATATTGCCAATTGTATATGATAGATCAAAATGTTCTGCTTGCCTCAATTTCTATGCACACTTACCGCCGAACGGTACCGGTACAAAAAAAAAGACCCGCCGATGCTAAAGATTTACCGAAACATATTATTATTAGGAGAAATGCCCTGTATTACGAGAGGTTTAATACTAGATGTTGAGTAGTATCGGTAGCGATCTTCCTAAAACCATGGAGCTTGTCATTTATTACCCCTCAAGCCTTTTTATCTGGGAGTACTTGGGTCTGGGAGCTTTTGAACTGTAGCTTTTTGGGGGAACTGGAGCTTGAAACTTCGGAAGGGGAGCTTGGGGGAACTGGAGCTTGGAACTACGGAGCTGGAACTTGGAACTTGGGAAGAGAACTTACTGAATTTGTATTGTACAATGATGATGCTTTAGCAAGATGAGTTTGATGCGAAATCTAAACTCGATTGCACTGCTAACCACACAACCATCTATCTATTCCAGTATGCATTGGCAATTGCTATAATCTTGGAAGGCTGTATCCCTGTATGCATTTGATTGTTATGCTGGAACAGAGCGAAAGTTTCCCCTAGACCATATTGCATACATTGGAGTAATTTCTAGTATTCACGAAATACATGGTGAGGTGGTTTGAAAATCCAACATTATGTCTATGCCATAGTAACATCCTGATTGCCAGGCACTCTCAGTGTAAGCTAGCACAAACATATATTAATTAGGAGACGCCCCATGTCATTTCAGCCCTTTCATCAAGCGCGTTGTGCATCCAGGTTTTTCTCTTCACTAATTCGGCTTGCGTCGGAATACATGCACATCAAGATTTCACGAAGCTGGATGCACCGATTTTTCCCCGAGTTTTCAAAAAAGTTACTTTCACAGTAAACTAACTTAAAACGTTTTCTTCCAAATTTACACGAGTTGTGCAATAATTTTGCATCAGTAGACTAAATTAAAGACTTCCTACTTAACTTACCATAAAAGATACGGGTTATAATCAGTGAATCACAGACCTGTGCTAATAGTTTCAAAATTACCAGCGGTACTTATTTGGATTGGTTTGAGAGTAACCAAATATGTTTGGTTGATTTTAACCATGCTCTTCCAAGTTAAATCATCATATTTTGTTCATGAATGTATCACCCCTCTAAGTTCTGTATAAGGATTTTTAAGCTTAGCTGAAAGACTAAGTTGGATACCAGCAGAGTAGACTAGAACTATATATCACCAAATTGTACAGACCCAATACATTTTACACCAGCTATGCAGGTCAGCTGGTGCAGCCCTGTGGTGATTTACTTGACCTGGTCAAGATTGTTATCTCGGCCATCATAGAGATACAGGACCTGGTTAGCATAAAACTTGAGCCATATCCTCAGTCTGCCTTCAAACCTGTTAAATACTGCTCAACACAAAGACTGATGTTGGTCTGCATTTCAAGACAGCCCATGCTAAATGTAAGTTGTCAAGTGATAATCATTTTGTTATTTAAGTATTTTTAATAATCTTCAGCTCATGAAGCTTGTTTCCTGTGATATGTTAATTAATGTTAAGATATTTGAACTTTACGGAGGCTATATGACAACATTTCTGCCTAGAATATCTTCAGGCATATAAATCCTATTAACAGGATAAACATTGATCATGTTGAAGATGGGGTACATACATGTGTAGAGGTAGCAATATTCAGGTCTGCAAACTTGCATACTCAGATATGCACGTTGTTTATATACAATTTAAAGTAAACTTAAGAGCCACTTTTGAGCTTCGTAGGTTTATATTGTTTTGACTAAATTGATTAGACAATAAATACATGTATGCCATAATGATATTCAATTTCCTTTTAAATAGAGTATCTTGGTTGATAATTTGGAACACTGATGCTACAAATTTCACTTCTAAAACTCAGAAAATGTACATGTACATGTAATTTACCAGTAATAACCAGTTCTTATTACTACATGTTCCTAGATTAGTTTGTTAACTTGTATTTTGCCATACTCATATCCTGTACTGAGTTGTGCAATAAACAATTGAATTGAATTAAATGCCATATTGAATTTATAATAGTATCCAAACTAGATCAAATAATGCAAACATACAAAAATACAATTCATATATAATTTTCTATTTTTCAGTTTCTGTTTTGAAACGATGTGATTCCTATTTAGACATGTATATGACAAACTAGCAAAATTTATGTTCAATTTAAAGATTATAATTTCTGACAATCAAGTTGACTTTGAATGTTGTCCACATAACCAGTGTATGATAGGAGAAAAGAAAGAAAGGAAAAATAAATAGCAATAAATATGTCAATCAACAGTTTGTGATAAATGTGTCAACCTGCAAAAGCAATGATTTTGTTCAGTTCTCCCTTAGGCATACTTCGATCTAGCGTAGCCCTCTATTCCAAATGACTGAGCAATACTGTCCTACAGGATTGACTTAAATTCGATTTTTCAAATTATACACATTGGTAGAAGTTTTGAGAAGGATCACACAAACACTGTGGAAGCCCGTTGAAAACTTTAAACATTAAATTCAATTGAAATGCTATCCTGATGTTTGAAGTCCCCCAATAATTGAAGCAGAAAAACACAACACTATACTATAGTTTCAATGGGTTTCGGAGAGAATGAAAAATGTTATACCATAATCCTACTATACGAATGCACTAGAACACTGCTTTTTGCGACCATTTTCTGCGAGGGTCGTTGGCATAAATCGTATGAACTTCTTTAAAAGAAGAGGACTGTTGAAAGAGTTTTGAATCTAATCTTGTGAAATGGACAAGCCCATGCAATCGATCCAAATCATGAGAGTCGGGTCTGACTTCTGGATCGAACATTTTTGACTTTTTTTTGACAATATACTGTCAAAATGCACCAGAAAGCACAATTTTACATCTAGATTTAAAAAAATACCCTGAACACAATAGGGAAATGAAAGTGATTTCCGCTGGAGTATCTTCACATATATCACTCAGTAAAATTTCTTTTATGTCAAAATATTCCATCAAAATGCACCAGAACATACCATTTAGTAAATTAAAGTAAAGAGAAATAATCCCAGGCGGGACCATATACCTAGAAAGTATAAGTTCCACTTCAAAAACCTTTCTACAGTTTTGCTTCAGTGTTAAAATACCTGTCTCGAAAGTCGGAAATATGCTGTCAAAATGCGCCATTTCATGTTCAGATTTTCAACAACTTCCGTGAACCTCAAATCAGAATCAAAATTACAAGCTATAACGGAGTGGTGATTTGCGATTTTTTTCATTAGCAAGAACACGTCCCCAGCTGCCTAAAATCCGGAGATCTGCGGCCTAGGCGGTCGCTGGATCCTCACATTAAATGCTGCAATAGTAGCCCCAATCAAAGAGTTTACCGAAAGAGCTTTACCGGTATGCATTGTGCATTTGTAAAGTTATCATTGAAAGTCTTTTTCTTTATGGTTGGAAATATAGTCCAGTGGGCTAACGTGCACGAATCGAATTGTCATGGATCCAGGTACAAATCCTCCCCCAAAATTTACAAAGAAAAAAAAAATGTTGTGGCTGCTTGTATTGAAGGCAATTGACCTTGCTACCAATCGACAGTAAGGGAATACATGGCTGCAATCACCACCAAATGACTGCAGATTTTTCGGATGACATAAAATTGGCTAATAATCTACGCATGTGAGGTTGTTCCTTGACTCAAAGAACGTATGACCATAGTGATAACATCATCTCATGCCGAGATTTATAGCAAACTCTTTATCTCAATATACAGCATTATATGGCATGGATACATATATGTACAATTTATATGCTTATCAATGGATTTGAAAGGCGAAGTCAAACTCGAAGGCGACACATCTTTTGAATCAATAATTTCACACTTTTAGGATTTCGAATCTGTCTGACCCTGACATTCTGCCCCATTCTCGGAATCCATACAAAATTGTCTAAGATTTTTAGGGCGTACCCGTATTGTTCCCCCCCCCCCCTTCCAGTTTAACATTCTTCTCATCCTAGGACTGGAGGATGAAAATATATTTTGTAGTCAAACAAGAAAATCTTTAAAAAAACCAAGATGGCTGTCAATATGTCACATTCTAAAACTGCACTGTTTTGCTGATTTTTGTCAGATTTAGTTACGCATATTTTCAGCAAAAACATATATTGTAATATAAAATAACTTAGGGTACTTTTATAAAGATCAAATTAGACATTTTTTCAGTCAGACCCTCATGGCCATCATTATTAATTTACCCATGATCCTCTGTACGGAGACTTATGTAAGTAGGTTCCAAATTATTCCTGCATGATTAGTGGTAATGTCACGGAGTGTCAGCTTTCTTCTTAAGTGACAGCCAATGAATCTACAACAAGAATTATTGGTTCACCATCTTCGTGTTACGTTGCGATGCAAGCCGAATTAATAAGGAGAAAAACTTGGAAGTACAACGCGTTTGATAAAAGGGCTGAAATGACATGGGTGTGTCTCCTAATTAATATATTTATGTGTAAGCTTACACCGGGATAGCCTGGCAATCAGGATGTTATGGCATCGATATATTTTTTGAATTTTTAAACCACCTCACCATGTATTTCATGAATAATTTGAGAAATTACCCCCAATGAATGCAGCATGGAAACTTTCGTTCTGTTCTAGCGTAACAATCAAATGCATACTGGGACTGAACCATCCAAGATTATAGCAACTGTCCATGCATACTGGAATAGATTATGAAATTGTGTGGTTAGTTGTGCAATCAAGTTTAAATTTCGCATCAACAACTCGCAAGATTGTCATTGTACCACACATTCAGTAATTTGTCTGGTTTAGAGTTGAACTCTTAAACTTAGAAGACACAGAGTGTTACCTTAGTCAAACGGAAGAGGACCTACTTCGTGGGTATACATGTAGTGTCCAACAGTATTTGGAGACATCTAGGTCATTGGTCAAGTTTTGAATCTGATATCCTGGGGTAAATCACAGTAGAGTGATAAGTCTAACCAGGTCAAATGTCTGTAAGGTTCAACAGCCAGAGGGAGCCTTCAGCCTGAACAACTTTTCATCAACACATGTACATGCAGACTTTTAACATAAACTGAGGATTAAGCCCTAAATGTATACAGCTGTAGTAATCATAAAATGAAACAATTGGTTGCCAGTTTTTACTTTTAACTCTTATCTCAAGTAACTAGACCGATTCACTCTTTATTCAGTGGACTCGATGCTTTCAAATACCTGGAATGATTATAAGTCAAAAACGAAAATTGCCACATAAATATCAGAAGGCCTAATATTAATTGTATCTCGACTTCTGTTGTGAAAAAATGGAGCCTTAACTTCATCTTCGTTTTGATAATTCGATAACATCATTAGCAAACCAATTATCAGCTAAATCATGAACCTGCCTAACTTTCTCTAGTACACATGCAAGTACTGGTAGAAACAAAAATATCATTGATTGTCCGTCACTGGCGAGATATGAGAATAGGAAATCGCTAGACATATTTAGATCATACATACTGCTGGAGAACTATGATTATCGTCTTCTAAACCACGTGAACTAGTTAATACCAATTTGAAAGTGTCAAAACTACCGGTACTGAGGGGGACTAATGATGGGAGCAAACAGCATCAGTCTACATGTAGGTGAAAAAATCTATGTATGCCGGGTGATTTTGAGCGCTGAATTTGTTTGCGGTTTTATCGTCTTCCTGGTTGATTTTTTTGAACCCAATGTTTTTCTCCTGAGACAATAATTTGCCAGGCTTTCGATCTTTTCAATTTTCAGAAAGACTTTCGAGAAATTCGGGTAAGATGACGCAGAATCTCGAAAGGTGACGGCTCTTAAAATATCTTAATGTTGAACGATATCACTAGAATACAGTATCCACTAGCTTTGTGCTGTATTATATTCTGATTTCATATTGAACCAACTTTCCAATTCAGCACTGACATTAACTAGTAGTGAATGAAGAGATGGATATACCGGTACTTCGGCACTCCATCGTACTGTGAGTATAATAGGCTGACATCACTCATGCAGCAAGTATGTACAGTTTTATCCAAGGCTTTGAATATTATAATCCTCAAGTGTCAATTAAGGTTATTAGTCAGTGTTGCTGCTTTTGACGCCTTATATGTCATCATCTGGAAAAGAAAGCGAATTGTTGACACAAACAAATGAGGTAAAAACATGTTACCATTGCTTGGTGATAATACAGCTCTGATGCATCACTGTTTATCAGTAGCATAATACAAAGCATCTTCCACTCTTGAGAGTTGCTCATTACCCTCATAAGTAGGATGCACTGCCTTTGATGTATGGCATTAATACAGATTCCACATCTGAGGTATGGGCGGAGGGAATAATTGTCAGTGTCTTATATGGTTATGACTATATATTTCTCATCACAAAAATAAATGGTGGTTCTAAACTTGATTATGTGTCATGTTTCTAAATTTATACCTTCATTTTGGTTGATTGTAGTTACCGTACTAATTAATCCCGCTTTTCCATGCTAGTTTGTTCACTATGATTGAAACTGATTTTCCCACAGAATCCAGATTTCATTTCTCTGGGGTACAAATGTAGCTGCCCTTTCAAAATAATAATCTGTGTGCTGAATTCTTAACTGCATTGATTTTGATATCTATCTGTACATGGACCAAGCCGGCTGGCCCCGCTCTGTGAGAGTGAAACTTATTTGACCTAAACCATCAAATGTTTGGCTATGCCAGCCTCGCCAGGCAGGTTGTATGGGGTCAGCATACAACTTGACCTATATCCTAAGTCTGCATGTGAAGTTTAAATACACTGGTCTTAATTTTACATCCTCGCAAGCCAGTGTACCTGTGTTATAGTGGTGGATCGATACAATGGCTTGGTTAGTTACTCATACGCGTTCTGGATATAAATAGATCAATGGATTCCCTCTAAATAAACCGAATCAATGATCGCGCTAAGCTAGTTGATTGCGCCAATCCGCTGCAAGGTATGAGATGTGACAGGTTTGAATTTCATCGCGGGCCAAACTGCTTTGATGTCAAGTTGAAATCGACATCGGAAGTCAAAGCAAAAACCGCAGACTTGGAATTACAAGCGTCTAGTCCGTTATTCATAATTCAGCCGTCGTCCGTTGGAGAATATCCGCGTCCATAATCCAAAGATCTATTCCATATTCCATATAACACTATTAGCACCAAATTCAAAAAGACAATCATAGTATACATTAACATAAGCTTGTTTCCTGCAAGAGAGAAGCAGTCAACAGTTTTCAATGATGCCGGCAAGACATCATGATGTTCCAAAAATATCAAATCCGTATCGCTGATCAGTATTCTTAATCCATAATATTCGTTGTAAAGTCGTCATCTAAAGAATGATGTATCTCGGTCACGCTTTGATTGTGACTGTTCATATGAGTACCATGAGGATGTTGAAGTACATGGGTTCATACGGCCTCTAGCTCCGGGTTACGCGGAATTAAGACACAAGTTACGAAACGTAACGCCATAGATCTTGCACGCTACGCTCGTATTTTGCTATCAGTATGCGATATGTATAATACCGACATCCTAATTCAAAACAAGCGCGGGGGGATGAAATGTACGAGATCGTATAATAGAGGCGTCGACCGAAAAACTCCTTCGAATCACCAAAAGGATTTACCGGGACTTGCGAAGATGGCATTTGAAATCAGCCCAAACATGAAGTAAGTTGTGATTCTTAAATGACTCATGGGAGATCTGTAAACCTAATAATCTTCTCTTGAAACCTTCTGGGTTATATGGAGTCTCAGCCAAGGCTAAAAACCAGGTATGGAAAACTGATATGTTCTGATCTTCAATCTCGGTGTATACTATTTGTATAAAAATAATTTATGTTCCTTAATAACTTTTTATCTCTCTGCTCATAAAATGCAAATAATTACGCAATTGCTGTGTTGAGCCTTATAACAAACACGTACAAATATATATAAATATAGACATATTATACATAACTATCACACGCTAAGGAAAAAGGGTTCTTCAAGGGTTCTTCACGAACATTGAGGGTTCTACCTAGAACCCTTTTGTACCAAAGGGTTCTTAGTGAGTTTTGAGAGTTCTAGGTAGAACCCTTTCATCCTCGCTGATCAAATCCGGGCATTTTTGTTTTCGCTCCAACGATTTTGTCATGTGACCACCTCCCCGCCATCTTGAAGTCTCATTTTTGATCAGTCAGCGAGCGTTGCACGCTTCCCGAGTTTTCAGATTAATCCTGGAACAAGACTACATCAAACAGTCATCTATAGGTACGTATATCAATTTCGAAAGTTACAAACAAAATAATGGCTATGGTGTCGTCAGCTGATCAGTAATTGGGGTTAATTTATAAATATAATTCCGAGAGTTTTGTGTGTGCTGGCTTGTAAAACATGCGTATCGGGACGCATGGATTCCATCTCTCAATATACGAATACCGTACGAACGTTTATTATTTTGTTCATATACCCCGCTCCTCCAACTTTCCAAACTGTTTTTTTTTTATGAATGAGACCAAATATCCGCCTCAAACTACTGAAATAACAAGAAGAGATGAACAAAGAACTCGCGCCAGGCACAATAGGTCTGGTGGATAGCGTACCGTGGCCAGCTGTGTGCCATGTGTCCAGTGACCCAAGCAGTATAGCCTGCTGCTTCCGCCTCGTGGCTGTCGATAAGTAATTCGATTCGGTTACACCGAGATTTAGATAACAGTTAACCGTTACAGCCCAATATATACAGTCTCTATTTATTTTAGTGTTGATGTTTTCTTCAGCAGAGCTCTAGATCAGTAATAACAATTCGACTATGGAAATGTGATATATTTCTCATAGCCATAGGCCTACTTTTAGCACGTTTGCCTTCACTTTCTAATTTCAATATAATTTAACCATGTTAACTGCAAAATTACATTGTTAATTGATATTTTCCACTGTTAATTGAATTAGCTTAACCAGAGACCCTTTATTATAGGGTCTCTGGCTTAACATTGTAAATGCAGGTAAATAGCCAATCAGAACAAGCTGAGTGGCTAGCAGGTCTCCCGCCAAAAAGCTTGTCTGGAAATGGGCTTCTCACACATACGGGATATAATCACCATATATATTTTGTGTGATGGTAAATTGTTGCTTGGAGTGTGGTGTTGCTGATGTGAAGGAGATATAATTGTGAAGGACAATGTTGCAAATTGTCTATGGGAGAAAGGGGACAGGCGAGGGTGATCGAGAAAGATCATCCGGTGGCATAGTTGTGCCGAAAAAAGAGTGACTTAATTCTGTGATCCCATCCATTCGCTAAGTTTGAAGTTAATCGGTTGAATTGTTCTTGAGATGTCGCGTTCACAACATGGTTGGGACGGACGGACGGAAGGATGGGTAGCATTTCCATGTCCCCCTCCTACTTATGTGGCGGGGGACAAACGTGCGGCGGACAAAAATGAATCTATTAATGTTGAAAAATGAGGTTCCAGGAAAAGTCTATGCCGTTAATGATACTTGAGTAATTCTTCTATGTAATTACAAGAATTGACGAGATAATTGGAAATTTAAGATATTCTTTATCATGTTTATTTTCAAATTACGTGATCATCATATCAATTTGTATATGATGCCAAGTTATGTGGATTAACTCAAAGATAAGCATGGTAAATACATGTTACATTTGTTATTAATGCTATACAACTTTATTTATTATTGAGATGAGATCAAAAAGACAACGTTTTTAAGTAAACATTTTTGGAATTTTATTGAACATGCACTTTGGATATTCAGTAGTTAGTGCCCTTACATCGAATCAGTTTAGTAGCTTATAACTGCCATTGAATTTATTTATCAATTACGTACTAACTATTACACCGAAGCCCTGACAGGGACAAACAGAGGGAAACAAATACCTTTGTCCTACCATACCATCTGTTTATTAATTTTAAGAAAATGAGACATATAACAAAAAATAAGAAAAAATTCACTTGACTTTCAGCGGCACGAACTCCGTGACGAAAACGGGAGTGTTCGACTTTATCGTTTCACGGGGATATTAAAAATGCTCCCGTTTTCGTTTTATTACCCCTCGGGCAAATTTTGCCCGAAGGGTATTGTCGTCGTCAGCGTCGTCTGTCCGTCTGTCTGTCTGTCTGTCCATCTTTCTTGTGAACACGATATCTCAAGAAGAATTATAGCCAGGCATTGTGAATTGATACCACATATGTATTGGGTGAAGGGTCAGAAGCCTATTAAAAATGACTGACCTTGACCTATTTTATCAAGGTCAAATTCTAGTATTTGCTATATTTTTTGAAGAATTGAAGCTAGGGTCTCCAAATTCATATTATATATGCAACTTGTGAATGACTAGAAGTCTATCCCAGTTGACTGACCTTGACCTATTTTTTATAGGTCATATACTGTTTATTATGGTCTAACATGAAGAATATAGCTATGCTTTTCAAATTAATACCATGTGCAGGGGTTTCCTTATCTTTCAAAGTAGGAGGCTGTTTCCAAAAAGTAAGAGGCTATTAATGCCGAGCGAAGCGAGGCGTAGCTTTCAAGGCGAGGGGTCTGGGGGCCGCCTAGGCCCCCAGAAGCTCTGGGGGTCTAGAAGCTCTGTGATGCATTCTAAGCCTATTTTGGCCCTCAAAACTACTGATCCTTGGTCAGTGCTTTCATCTAAATTCTTCATCAATTAGTTTTAAAAAAATGACACTTTCTGAGAGTTATGTTCACTATGATCTTGTTTGACTAGTCTACGTATGAACAACATACTATTGACTAGAACATGTGTATTTTAAAAACAAAGATTCAAAATCAGAGCTACTTTAATTAATATTTTAAATTGTTTTAATCATATTAAATGTGTGTGCAACGGGGAGACGTTCTGAGATCTGTGAACCTCAAACACAGAATACTTGACCACACAGGTCACGGCTTAACTACTTGCACACACGTTTAATATTATAGCTTTGTTGTCAAATGCAAACTGCCTTGTTCATCGCTGATTGTGCTTTCAGCACTTTCAGTTTCTGAAATATATTGGGTCAATTTCGATGAAAAAACAATAATTATTACAACAAAACTTTTTCATTGTATTTTTATGAATACTAAATTCCTGTTCAGTTTGCTGTTTTAATGAAATTCCGAAGAATTAATCACTATTTTTAATTTTTTATTTTACATAATTAATTTTCACCATGAAATTAGCAGACTGAGATATGATACAGAACATTTGTTCAGAATCTGTATTGTAGGATGGGGATAGCCTAATCTTTGCACAATACAACACATTTTACACTGGGCAGGTCTGATTTTTAGAAACTTGAGAACCCGTTGGACATCCACATTAAAATTAATAGGAATGTGAATAGCCTGTCCCCCCTTGTCATAGGCGTAAACTTTGAATGAACGTAACCCAGCACCTTTCTGGAGGGGAGTGGAGACAATAGAATATTCCATAGCATGGCGAAGAGGCTACTGCCAAGCCTAGCACATGTTTCATTCCAGGCATTCTTTCATGAATACTTGTAGATAATCTACAATAAAATTATTATTACCTTTTGATCGTTTTTGCCCCAAACCAAAAGCCTCCATGCAATGTCAGACTGGAACTTCGTTTGGACATAGTATATTCCCTGCTGTCAGTTAACTATTTAAAGTGCATGTGGCATGAATACTTTAGCTTGGGTTCCTTCACACGCGGTGTACGACCTTGACCCTCAGTAGGTCATGATCTGTTGGCGTGACAAGAGACGTCGGCATGACAGTTTCACTTTCAGTTCGCGAAATCAGACATAATGAAAAGTACAACTCAACAAAGGCAAATGAAGTCCACAGATCAACTTTAATACAAGAAATGCAGACTGCGATAAAACGCCTACGTGAGTAAGTTTACAACAACGACAACACGGACAACAACAACAACAACACCATGTTAATTTTTTTTTTTTTGGCTGCCGACGAAGTAGGCGGCGGTTTCGGCGATAATAGCCGCCGAAAACCGCCGCCCGCCGCCTCTTAAGGAAACCCCTGCATGTGTACATCTGGTGATGCTCCAAAGGTATGCTGAAGATGGCTGACCTTGACCTATTTTATCCTTGACCTATTTTATCCAAGTCCGATTCTATTTAGTACAATATTCTATGAAAGATTATATCTACATTGTACAAATTTATATCACTTATGGCTGGACCTGAAGAATATCACTGACCTTGACCTATTTTTAAAAGGTCAAATTCTATATGTTAAGTTTAAGATCTCCAAATTCATGTTCCCTATGCGATTAGAATTGACTTGAAAAATTTTGAAGATGACTGACCTTGATCTATATTTCCAAGATAAAATTACTTGATTGGATTATAAGCATTTTAAAAGAGTATATTTAGAGCTAAAAATTCGGTCATGCTCTACCAGAACCTCCGGCCTTGGCAAAAGCTGAAATACAGTCAACCCTACTAGATCACATTTTTGTTATCTAGTTCTAAAAATACACTGATGATGTTATACAATGCATGATTGCTGGGTGTAGACAATAACTGATAGCCGAGGGGTATCGAAGCCCATGGGCTATTTTTAGGATGGAGAAAGTCACGACAGTGGAAAAATCGGCCGTTTTCGAATTAAATTATTTTGGAAGGTGAATTATTAGGGAAATTACCGTAAGTATTTATTTATTTTTGGGGGAATTGCCACCCGTGTTGAAATAAATTTCGCTTGCAATAAAATTCATTCTCCACCCTAGTTGAAATATATTTCCTCCATTCAGTTGGAAATGAAATGCAGACGAGGGTGCAGATCTCAAATTTGATTTCCCTTTATTGTACTAGCTGTTTTCAGAGAGTGAAATAGATGCCCCCCTCTTTCCAGGATGACTGAGAGGATGACAGACAGGCTTTTCCCAATAATTCGAAAACAATCTGTTTCTTGAGGCCTCAGAATACTTGAAGAAGAATGATGCCATGCTAGATGGTAAAGTACCAGTGATTCTGAATCTGAAATGATCTCTTTGGACCTATATTACTGCATTGAAAATTATACAAATAACCAATCTCACAAATTATGAAAAATATATTTTTCTACATGTGCATAAATCAGAGCCCACGTAAGAAAACATAATTGTAAGAATTTGGAATAAAAGTTGGGTAAACATGGTAAAGTGCTTCAAGGACATGTACATACCCAACCCCAGATACTATTTTATTTGAACAATATTGGGACAGAAAGAATAATTTCAAATTATGTTTACTGTATCATAACCAATGTGAACCGACATTTATTATTCAAATCATTGCCAGGACCATCTAATGCTGACCCGACTAATCCTGAACCAAAGCAGGAGAGACCTGGGCAGGAGAATCCAAGGACATATGCACTCTTGAGCTTCCTACCATTAGTGAAAATGGCTCTCCAAAATGAAGGTGGACAGCTGAAGTGCTTCCAAGGGAATAAGATAATGACCATGCTGACTCAAGTTCTCTTTAATCAGCTAAGTCAGATCATGAGATGACCACATTAGCCACAGCAAGATAAATGAATGGCTGAGATCTGATATCGTCATCCATAAATACTTTTTGTGTCTATTACAAATTAATTCTTTACTTATCAAGGTCCTCCAGAATTTTATCAAAGCAACAATTAACTAACATGTGTAAGCTGGCATATGAAAATAGAAGGTACATGTCCACTTTAACTTTTTTGTTTGAAGTCTAGTACATACACGTGCGTGTGTAAAGCTGACACACACAACTTTCTAGCTAACATCTGTATCCCAAAAGTACATGTCTGCCTTAACATTTTGGTGTGAAGTCTAGCACATACACGTGAGTGTGTGGAGCTGACACACAGAGAACTTTCTAGCTAACATCTGTATCCCAAAAGTACATGTCTGCCTTAACATTTTTGTGTGAAGTCTAGCACATACACGTGAGTGTGTGAAGCTGACACACACAACACTTTCTGGCTAACATCTGTATCACAAAAGTACATGTCTGCCGTAACAACTTTTGTGTGAAGTCTAGCACATACACGTAATTGTGTGAAGCTGACACACACAGAACTTTCCAGCTACATGTAGCTAACATCTGTATCCCAAAAGTACGTATATGCCTTAACATTTTTATGTGAAGTCTAGCACATACATGCGAGTGTGTGAAGCTGACACACACAGAACTTTCTACCTAAAATCTCTATCCCAAAAGTGCATGTCTGCCTTAACATTTTGTTGTGTGAAATCTAGCACATACGCTTGAGTGTGTGAAGCTAACACGCATAGCTTTCTAGCTAACATCTGTATCTCCAAAAGTACATGTCTGCCTTAACATTTTCTGTGTGAAGTCTAGCACATACACGTGAGTGTGTGAAGCTGACACATACAAAACATTCTAGCTAACATAAGGCATATGTTTTGCTTGTTTCCTATCTAGGCTTTTGTTGTGTGCAATCAAGTACCATATATACCACTGGATGTATGGAGAGGGCACATCCTCATTATTCTATCTAGCATTCGTAACATTCAGCTTTTTTAAATATTTGTCAGGAGAAGTCAATTATATACATATGGATGTGTGAAAGTGAAACACCATCCATTATTACTGAAGTTATAGTTTAGTACAGAGGAACACAATTCATTATTCGCTGGTTTATAGTGTAAACATGTATTTGAAACTTGATAAGCCAGAACCCTGTCAATATGGACTAAAGCCGGTCCCAAGAATGATCGGCTTATACAGCTTTCACTGTTTAACTATTCCATGTCTAAGCTTCTTGACACTGGTATAAAATCGGCTTGCAAATCAATCGCAATTTTTATCTGCTTCAGATTCCTCAAATTCCAAATCCTGTAACATTGCAAAGAGGGAAATCCGTTTTATGCAGAGAAGATGTCCATTTACTTGGATGATATTCAGGTGCTGAATGATGACGCCACCATGGATATTTCACTCGGTCTGAGTGCCGTATTTGCATTATGCTATGTGTTTGGGGTAGAGTACCCCAAAGGACTAAAAAAGATCATGCTCTTCCTGGAAAAGTTTGTTTTCTTATTGAATGTGGACACACCAGTGCCCATCACAGTTACTAAAGCTTTGAATTTCGCATTCAGAAACATTGTTCACAGCAAAAACCAACTTGAATAGGATCCACGGTCGTAATATGCCTGAAAGTGTTGAAAGCGACATTAAATCATATTCACTCGCTCCTTGAATTTGTTTAGACACTGATTAATAATAATTATGAAAACTGTATTCATATAGAGGATCATGAAACTTCAAAAGAGACCACTTGTCAGAGTTGATTGTACACGACTAGCAATTTTACAGGAACCTCGAAATTATCAAAATATCGAGGATATTGACTATTAGGTACGAATACTACATGTATATGATCACGCAGAATTGGAAAGTTTTGCACAGATTAAGGCCGTAAAATTGGACTTGCTGAGACTGGAAGGTTCAGATGGACTATAAAAGTATTATTCCAATTTCTCTGAAAGGACTCATTCAGGGAGTAACGTTACTCCCAGCTGTTCTAACAAGCAACAAATCTCACAAACGATAAGGAAGGCAAGACAGTGTAGGCTTTCCAAATCAAGCTCTGAGAGTAACGTTACTCTCAACAGTTTTACCAGTGGCACAAATTCTATACAAGTCAGAAAAATGAGAGTAGCGCTACTCATCTTGGAGAGCCAATATCACTGTTATTCTCTCTGTGAGAGTAACGTTACTCTCAACAGTTTTACCAGCGGCACAAATTCTATATAATTCAGAAAAATGAGAGTAGCGCTACTCATCTTGGAGAGCCAATATCACTGTTATTCTCTCTGTGAGAGTAACGTTACTCTCAACAGTTTTACCAGCGGCACAAATTCTATATAATTCAGAAAAATGAGAGTAGCGCTACTCATCTTGGAGAGCCAATATCACTGTTATTCTCTGCACGAGTAACGTTACTCGCAACAATTTTACCAGTGGTTCAAAGTTTGAAAACGGGGAGTACCATTACTCATCATGGAGGCTATTATTGTGATTATTCTCTGTGAGAGTAACGTTACTCTCTCAATTTCAGAGAAACCAAGTTATTCAACCCCACTTTTCAAAAAGTGATGGATTCAAACAGCAATATATAGTCAAATTGACTTCAATTTGCTGAAAATAAGCCAAAAAAGGGAATTTTGGATTTTCCCTTTTTGAAATGGATTCTGTTAAGTTCTATCATTTTTTCTTTTTCTTTTTCCATTCTTCTTTGCCTTGTGTTAAACTATAGCGTGTTTCAGTTCAGTTGACGGTTATATAGATACGATGGGGACATTGAAAGAAACTATATATAGGAATAATGGTGAACGATATATACATATAATTATATATTGTTTACGGGACACAGGCCGGATATAGTCAGATTGAGTCATTTGTACTTGCAATTTCGTCTATTATTTTGAGTATTTCTGTTTGATTCGTCAGATATTCGCTATTCGTGTGGTTTTTTGCCCAAAGATCTCCATTTTCCTTGTGTATATAGATATAGATGGCGCTGTATTGAATATAACATAGTCATACGGGGCTTTTGAGTCTTCGAAAGCACTTAATTATTAATATATAGCGCGGGCTATTTGTAAAACTTTTCACAACTGTCATTATTGTTTTGCTTGTTTGTTTGGTTGTGTGAATTAATCTTAAACCTTAATTCTCTCTCTCTCTCCCTCCCTCTCTTTCTCTTGAGTTGATTCGTCAGATTTTCACTGTTCGTGTGGTTGTTTGCCCAAAGATCACCATTTTCCTTGTGTACATAGATGACGCTGTATTGAATATAACATAGTCATACGGGGCTGTTGAGTCTTCGAAAGCACTTAATTATTAATATATAGCGCGGGCTATTTGTAAAACTTTTCACAACTGTCATTATTTTTTTGCTTGTTTGTTTGGTTGTGTGAATTAATCTTTTGGAGCTCCCTGGGTGGGAGTTTGCTGTGCGACTCCCTAAGTGGGAGTCTATAAGTGCAAACCCCCACAGTTGCCTGGCTTGTGGGATATTTGATGGTAGATGAATACGTATGTTTTCAATAAATTATGAAAATTAATAAATACAAAGGGAAAATATATAAGGGAAAAGCGGTTTGCTTGGCAAGATGATCAAGGTCTCGCCTTTGGCTAAAAAGGAAACCTGGACGATTCGGAGATGTGTTTCAAAAGGCCTGTATAATTCAGGTCACGTGACTTGGTTGCTGAGGCATCAAACAACGCCCCTCACCGTGTATGATACTATATGAGAAATGACTGCATTAATATACAATATGAATATAAAACATCTTTCCCTGTCCGACAGGTTTTCAAATCCCACATTTAAATCTTCAGTTTTGCGGGGAAAAAAAACGAAATTTTTAACCGATGATCGTACTCCGACGAGAAATGTTTCTCTCTTGCCAGCTTGGTTAATCCAGTATGAGATGAAATTATATAATATTCAGGTGGTTTCTGGCTTGAGCTTCCCTTTGGAATCAATCATAGTTCATTTATCAAAATGTAAAACTAAGATAAAAAAGTATTGTACATATGCGAATTCAACCGTTATATGCGATTCAATCACCATTGTGATATGTATTTAATATAAATATGAAATCACTGCCGCGAATATTCTTATAATCAATAAAATTAACTTGATGGTGATTTTGTGAACTTATTCACATCTCAATAGTTTAAAAACTGTACCAAAACATGAATGGATACCCTTTCCTAATATTTGTTTTACCATAACAAAATATACATATTTAATTACACTATTTTTCACCTTAATTAACCTAGAAATTCTCGGCCGGAGGGCTAAGCTGTTCTGAGTTATCGCCATGCGCCCATTCACACCTCTATCAAATCTGCGCCATAATCATTCTGATAATGCAATCAACGACGAACTCAAATCCACTTATGACCTATACCCGGTATTTACAAAAACAAGATTTGAGACTATCAACCTGTATTGTTTATACCAAGTTGCATGAATGAGGAATTTATCGGACGTATGAAGGGAATGACTGAACATTAACACATTGTCGGCTCACACGATTATTAAATAGACATGTAATTTTGTGATTTACGCTTCGCCAGAGTAAATCTGACCGCGGACGTCACAGGAAACATGGTATAGGTATGTGTATAGATATTTCCAGCATACGCCCTACTTCGGCTTGTAGGAGAATATAGATCGTGGATCATATATATTATTCGGTTATCTTACGCAGTTATACAGTATAGTATAGTATAGTATAGTAATATAGGTTTTTCCATCGACAATTCCGCAATCAACATTACATGTAGTTCCCAGTTCGCGGATAGAGCGGCGTACGACGGCAACACGGCCTATGTGTCAGATATCACTCCGCCTCACGATTCTCTCGCACCATGAAAAAAACGATTCTCTCGCGATTGAAGATTCGCGATCAAGAACGGATCGCGCATGGGTAAACGATTCAAAAACGATATCGCGAGAGAATGTTTTTTTCAGAAAAGGTTCAATCGATTTTTCTCATTTTTGTTCTCGATATCCTCGCGACTGATTCGCGAATGATCGTTTTTCAATCGAGAAAATTGGAGAAAAATCGCGACTGAAGAAAAAACGATTAATGGAAACGATCCTTTATTGGAAACTGTAACATTAACTGGATTCCGGAAGTTCCGGAAACTAGGACTTTTTGCGCCGGTATCTTAAGATTATGTTCCGGAAACTTGACGGAAATACTCTGGAATCCAAAGGTTTCTGTTGAGTTTCCGGAAAGGTTCTGAAACTGGTGAATAAGACCCCGGTGGTGGATCTACCTCCTTCACTGCATCAAATCGCTATGTTCAACCACATCGGTAGCTGTGGAGCACAGGTTGCGCCAAGGAGCCAAAGTGAGCGACCCAACGCGGGTTTTTCACACGGGCCCAACGAGTGCGTACATAACTACCCAACGTGGACTCCATTTGTGCATGCATAATGAGTATAGTTTTATCACACCGTTCAAACAATAGCTGTATTTGGAGGTACCTTTCTTGTAAGGTTTGATCGGTGTACAGAATTGCATATTGGAAGATGTGTCGGTATATGCCTCTCATGAGATCAAGCCGTAAGTAAAATATACAATAAAATACAATATACTAGGTTTTATCATTTAACACTGTTGGCAGGTGGGTGTTGCCTGTCTTCAGGAAAGGCTACCGAAATGCCCTGACACTGGATGATTTACACAGAGTTTCAGAGACAGAAGAGAGTGTCACAGTATGGAAGAGATTAAACAGGTAAGGGAAATTTACAGTATTCATTAATATGGAATCTGCACTATAGTTGTTATAATCGGTACATACATCCTATTAGTAATAGCTATAATGGATTAATCTCTCCAAGTAGACTGTTCTATTCGCCGGAATACAATAGATTGTGCCATATTTATCAATTGTTTTTTTTTGTGAGCGGGGGGTAGAGGGAGGGGGGGGGGCTGATGCTCCGGAAGCTCCGGAAGGAAAATAAGACATTTAACTGACTTTAAAGATAATCTTATTCTAAAAAAAAGTGATACTAGATTCAAAACGGCGGACATGAGAGGTCCTGATTAAGTTGAAACTGGTTTATTTCGTCCATCTTTCGTAGTTTTTCTTGCTTTAGAGAGCATAGCTGTTTGTGTGCTTCGCATAACGATTCTCTTAGCGAAACTTTGTCTGTATTTAGGAAAATCTGTCGCAAATTATTCTTGAGTTGTCAAGGGTAAGTCATCAGTGTAATCAATCTGTAAATATGTACCGTTTTTCTCAGATGCTGGGAACAGGAACTCAAACTTTCAGGGACTCCGAGTCTTCCCGTCGCCGTTTTCAAAGCATTCGCAGGCGATTTTGTGCTACCTACCTTGATTCATATCGTCGACGTAAGTTGTCAGTGCCACATTACATGTACATCTAGATCAAATGGGTGTTATTATGCCTCAGCTGTTAGCTTCTGAAAGATTGTTTCAATGGTACAAAGATCGGAACCGAACTACTATAACCCAAACACCACAGGTAACATCGGTAATATTTATTCGCTTTGTAATAGTGGAAATAATAATTGTATTATTTTATAGAAATGTGTCACAATTTATTATAACCATGTTGGGTCGTTTGTGCTTATCCCTGATCAACTATATCGTATAGGATCTTACTGGAAAAACATCATGGGTTTCAATACAACATTGACTCCAATCCTGAGGAATTCTTTGAGAATATTTGGCAAAAAAACAAACTAGTTGATCTCGTATGATTCTATAAGATATACGTGGGAGATGCTAAATCATTCTATAGAATAGGATTTATTCTATAGCATATTATAAGAATATCATACTGTATAGTTCAGAATGATATGATTCTATATTATCATTCAAATCTATCTGGCCCTGGAGAGCTGAAATTTATTTGACTAGCTTATCATATTGTGGTCAGTATGAGTCTATTGCATAATCACAGAGGTAACTAAATAAAAAAATGTCGGCCGCGTGGGGTACCAGGAAAATGATATCCTATAAATATTGAGCCAACGAGAAAGCTCGTATGAACCAAGATGTCATGATTCAAAAAACAGTCGCTCGAGGGCCGAATGTGTGCACACCGTGTCCGTAAACATCTGAACATATGCCTTTTACACATTTTTATCGCATAAAATGGTTGAGTAGAGAATAATAACCTGATGTGAAATTAAATAGTTTTTGATACTTCTTCTTGATAACGCAACTTTTTTTCTTACAGGCGCTTGTGTTCCAGTTTAAATTAGTCTTACTAGTTTATCTTAATTAACTCAGTATGATAATATACATTGTTCCCCCAGGCTAAGCAGGTTAATACATATAACCAGGTTCACAATTTCGTTATATCTTGGGAGGTATCAGCTTACATGCAATGATAATGATTGTACTTAGCCGCAAGCATGCAAAAGTTAGCAATAACGTCAATGTTCAAAATTCAAAATTCCATGATAAACATGTTACCGAAAATACTGTCAAACCACATTCACAATTCACACAAAATCGGTTCATTGGTGAACCCAACCTCGACCATATGTGCAAGAATTCCTGACATTGGACATATAAGTATGCGCCAATAAATCGGATCTATCCGCTGGCTAGCTTCCTAACAGCTGGCTTAATTAATTGTACAGATCGTTACCTTGAGGGCCAGGACATCAGTTTGATGAAAAACTCAAAATTTGTGGTGTAAAAGATTGTTGGTCCTGAGTGGTTTCTATATAAACGTGGTAACACAATGTAGGTGGGCAACCCTGTCAAATAGCTACTGGGAAGCGTTTACTAGCTCAGAAAGTGATGAAGTCATAACTACTCCATTTTTTTTTATTTCGCCATACCCTCCAGCAGAAGTGAAACCACAACACTAAAGCAAAACGTTATCACAAAATGTGATAATTTAAAACGTTCTGGCCTAATTGCTTGTTCCTGTTTAGTAATGTTCAGCCTGTTAATAACTAAGAGTGAACAAAAATCTGATTTAATCCAATATGGCGTCCTTGCTGTGTCATCCTTTGTCATTCAATTAGGTGCACTTTTCTAGCCTCATGATGGAAGAAAATGTGTTCTACAGAAGCGTATTCTAAATTCATAAACTCTTATGACTTGTAAATTATGACGAGAAGAGTAAAGACGTTAGTCCAAAGTATAGTTCGTGCAGGACAGCATAATTATAACTAATATTCACTGAGTACAGGACCAGGATCATGCGAATATAGGCTCGAGCCCTTTCGATATGATATGTTACGGTGGACTGGTCTGACTTTTCCCTTTGTGTTTCGTGATGATAAAGTTTGCCTTGAATTGAAAAAAACAGCGTGGTTAACTTTAGTGACAGATAGCCTCACATTATTGCCTATTTGAACCATTATGTAGGCATAATGTGGTCTGTCGAGGATTATTCAAATAGATTGAAAATGAACCTAAGATGATCAGCTATGGCGTGAAACCTCTCAGCTCTGAACAATATCTGCTTTGAGCTATAAATGAACACTTGAATTAGACGAATAACATTTAACAACATGAGTTTTGGAGGACTCCATATGCCTGCCATCCTGAATGTCTCAATAATTTATTTCCGTGAGGATTATGCAGATAAGCTCAAACTAGGCTTATTGCTAGAGATAGATGAAGTTAAGGTGAAAAAGCTTGACAATTTTACTGTCAGCTAAATGCCTTGAACACGAAAAACTTGAGCAACATTAAAATATGAGTCTCATAATAGCCCACATGATCGCCATTTTCAATTTAACATTTATTTCTCAACTGAAGAACAAAATGAGCATAATTTGATACACTATGGTGTGGATCTGACTCTAACTTGAAAATAATACAATAACGATCAAAATGGGGAAAAAAACGATTTGGGATGGACTACTTATGACCGTCAATTTGCATTACACTGTCGTGTTTAAACTGAAGACTAAGGAAATACATTGATAATGGGTGTAAGGCGGCAGGCTATGATGTTAGACCCCTCAGTTCTAACAATCCACACAATAAGCAAAGAAGAATGCTTCACATTATGCGAGCAATATGAAAAAAGCGATATTTACAGATGCATACGATGTCATTTTGAATTTACCCATCATATCTTAATCTTATGGAAATGCAAATAGAGTTGAAACTGACGCAAGGTATTAGGCTATGGTAAAAGGTTCATCGATTTTGACAAATTTGAACAATGAGCTAAGAATAATTCATTGAAGTATAGGTCTAACATGAAAAAATCTGATTTTCAGATGACTCCACCTGACCGCCATTATATATTTGACCATCATATCTTGAACTTAGGGAAATGCAAATGCAAGTTGACATGCATGTAATATGTTGGTCTATGATTAATATAGAGCCGTCGATTTTGAAAGAAAATGAACAATAAGCTGAGGCTAATGCCTCGATGTTTTAGGTTGACCCAATATGAGCGCCATTGTGAATTTGACCATCATATCTTAAACTTAGGGAAATGCAAATAGATGATTAAAAACTGACGCAAGGTATTGGGTTAGGATAAGAGGTCCATCGGTTTTAAGAAATTTGAACAATTAGCTAAGAATAATTCATTGAAGTATACGACACTGTGAACAAGCTGTGGTGACAAAGTGCCAAAAAATCACCCCGTTTTCCTACTGATCTTGTTTCCACGCAATTAATGATTTCAAGAAAACGTCACCACTAGCGGTATTGTGCGTTCCGTTTTGACACTAACCCATACTGCTGATTTTCCTTAATGTCACCAGTGTTATCGTCCGCTTAAACTGATTATACTGGTGACGTTTATAAAAATCAGCGTTTAGGTGCCCCAAATGTGTTTCTGTTAGTGGGGACAAATAAATAAATCACCGATTATATCTCAGCGGTCGGTCTTTGATGTCAAGGGCCGAGGCAGCTGTAGAGATAAATGTTCGTGAGGCAGGACGTGTTTATCTCTTATCGGCATTATCGGTGACGCGCAGACGATACCGCGGTTTAGCTATCTATATCTACTGTTAATCACCAAATATGAGCGGAAATAGCACGAAGGGCCCAAAGGTCCAGATAAGTTGTAGATCTGATCTGTTTTGCCGAGTAAAGGTGTTCTAGGATGTAACCAGTTCAAGTAACTTTGAATACGAGAGAAAACTTGATGTGGAGTACAGTATTATTATCATCTTTATTCCTCCTTTTGGAGAGCATTTTACAAATTTCATACAAACAATACTAATAAATGTGAACTCAAGTCGAATTATGTTATGAGATATATATAGCATTACTGTACATTTTTGTCAAGAGTTTCTTATTGATAATACAGATTCTTCGTTTCAGTTATGCTTTTCAAACAGTTAATTCTGCTTTCTAAATGTTTTATATTAGACTTCATCTTAAGACATCTTAGGTTCATCTTAAGACTTACCATAATATATGCCGATACACAGCGTTTGTTCTCAAACAGATTTGGTGTCTATAAATATCGCGAGCACAGACCCAGTTATACGGGCAGAAATGGAAAGTGTATATGTCATAATTAACAAGGAGTGAAATGTATTAATATTGGGATATTACAGGAACGTTCCTTTCAACGCATATATGCATACAGCGGCATTTTCAAATTAACGTTGGTGTATCTTCCCAGTGATATAATTCAGCGTATTGGTCTGGGGTGATGATGTGGGGTGGGGGGATGCGGGAGGGGGAAGGACCGAGCAAAGTTACGCTGCCTCTCCTCATTTTACCCCATGGAATCAATGATACATAATTTGTGAATTTATTATATCCGGGTGAGGTTAGATATCTAATCTAATCTAATCGTATTATCATTATCCTATGTCGATACATATTATCCAAATTATTTTCCAGGGCAAAGTTACATGTATTTTTTTATGAATACCACATATCTTCTATATGTGCGGCTTAGTAAATGTCTTCCTTGGTAAACATAGATTGAAAAGGCCCAATCCTGGATGTTCGAGATAAATGAATTCAGTTCTAAATAAATGTGCACCAATAGCAGCGGCAGGCTTGAATTTGCGGTTCATACTTTTGCACTTTTTCCCATGCTTACAACAAAGGATATATTTTTGATGAATGAAAACTGAGCCACATTTGTAGTTTTAACCTCAAGCTGCCAGAACTGTAATCAGTGTAATAAAATAGTCCTTTCTGTGATGATGTGATGCATATTGCATATTCCCCAAAATTAAACCAGTTATAAATTGAACTGCAACAGGCTGTAGGCTTCGAGAAGAGATCAGATCCATATCACTGTGAACCAGGGCAACGTGACAACGGACATTTTGTGCATTTATCGTCATCTTGCTCACGTTCGCTCTGATATGCATTGTCTCCGCTGTCTGCACTAACACGACTTGGCTCACGTTGGGCTAAGCTGTCTATCGTTACGTTTCTCAGGCTTATCGGACAGCGAGCAAAGAACGTGTCGATCATCGGTTCAAACTCCATGTAAGGATCACGAGACAATGCATACAATAGCCATGTCTGGAACATCGCGCAGCCATTTGTTCGAATATAAGCCACCTATAATCCCCTGAACGTTCTCTTCCTCACGGTTAGCAGAGGACTAACGCATAAATTATCTCCCGCACAAGGGTCCACTGAAATTTTCGTATGAATTACTGTAAGCTTCGTCAGGATCGTGTGCTATACTGACGATCATCGACGCGATACTAGCTCCCCTGCAATTCGATTTTACAGCAATTTGAAATTACTTAATTCGACTTAATTCGGTACATTAAGAAAATAAGGGAAGGGAATACTGGGAATAAAGGCAAATAGAGAGCTCAGCCGGGTGGTGAAAATAGCGAGAGAGAAAAACCCTTTGTGGTTGAGTTAGTGAATCCAAAAGTTAATATATTTATTCTGCCCGAAACTGCTTCGTTCAGAGAATCGACCCAAGTCATATGCAGTGAAAAGCTTGCGATCAAAAGTCACGGTAAAATAGCACCAGTGGACGTTTAAAGTCGGGTGTTTTCAATAAATTTATTAAAAAAATATGATAAATTTAGCCATGAGGTGTATTTTTTCAATATCGATGCGCGTTTATCAATACGAAACAAACGGGAAAATAGACCCATAAATCTGTACACATTATGTTCAGATTTATTTTTGGGAAAACGATTAGAAACCATCTCCGGCGATCTGGGACCTATGAGCTTCCGGGTCCTCGGCGGCCCCTGGACCCTAGGCGGCCCCTGGACCTTCGTCTATTTGGCTGTGAGGATTTCCTAATTTTAGCATTGTGCAAATGGATCATATTTGTACGCGTAGTAGCTTCTATTATGTTCCCATGACGTAAAAGTCTCGTTTTAGATAAGTTGAATATATTGACCGTTACTGTACCGTGTGGGATAGAGTAATGAGAAACACATATGTACATTGGGTCGTAGACGAAAAGCAATTGCAAGTAGGGGTAACGGGTGTTTTGGGGTCTAGGTGAATCATCCTTAGTCCGAATGGGCCGTGTGGGGTGTCATATTTAAGCTCTCGTGTGGTAGTTTTTATTAGAAGTAACGTCATTCGGCGCATGCGCAATCGGGAATTAGATATTTTCTGCAGTGCGCAGGTGGGGTTTGGGGCAAAGGTGGACCATCCGTATTCCAAATTGGCCGTGTGGAGTGTCACGTTGAAGTTCTAGTGAAATCACGTTGATCTGCGCATGGGCAGACGGAATATATTAGAAAAAAGTGTTTGAATGGGAGATTTGCGAGAGCTTCTGGGCAGTTTTTTTTGTGGAACAAAGCTATCAACTTCTCCTTTTTGGTCTCAAATAGTTTTCCGTACATTATTTCGATTATCAATCAACTATTTTCCTCACACTGTTCGTCCAATAATGGGCTTTCCAGAAATAATCCTCCAAAAATAATCCAGACACCTCCCCCTATGAGGAAGAGGTCAAAACTGGGAAAATATTCCCTGCCAATTTTTATGTTTGGAGAATTTGAATATTGAACAATGATCTTTGGATTCTATCAACCCGTAGTTTTGCACTTGTAGAATAACCAATGGATGATATTTGAACCACCAGTAATAATTCGACTGATTATTTTTAAAGCTATTTTAATGATTTGTTCTCATGCTGAAAATAACAATATGTAAAATTCCACTGAAAAGTCAAGTTTGTACTGCCTGTAGGGCAGAGATCATACACCAGTTATTGCACTGGCAATATAAAGAAAACCATTTCTGGATGCCTCAAATAATAATGCAGGTTTGCAGGTAGTTTTTGTCCAAGTAGTTGCGATTTTAATTTTATTTTTCTTTCCGAAATATACATGTATGTCCACTCATGATAATTAAAGTAGCTGAGACAATATTACTTCATTTATGTTAACCAATGGTATAATGTGCCACTTAAATGGGCTTAGTAGTGTAGGTGTATGGTTTACAAGGAGACAATAATACCTTGTCAATAGTCTTATCATCAGGAGGTACTGAGGTTATATAAACATCTATTAAGCATAACAAATGTAACAGTTCTCATCAGAGAGGTGTGGTCAAGCTTTAGATACCGGAATTTTCGCAGTCAACCTTCTCATATGGCTATAGGACCTTATAATGTACTGAATAGAAAAATCACATTTGTCTCTATTTATTTTTTTAGCGGTTGATATCATCAGAAAGTATGATAAATAAGCTTTCTTGGGGTATATTAATACTGTAAATCAAATTATATTTTCTTGCTCCGTTTGTGTCAATATTTATCACCTCTATTACATATTAAGACATGGAACCGATTGAAAAATCGCACTTTTCCCAGCTTTAACCCCAAATAAAAAGAGCTTTATTTTTGTAATCTAGCCGTTGATACTGATAAAGTTTACTTGCTATGGAATAGAGATTTTTAACAATTAATGTTCGCCCCAGCAGCTAAATTGCTCCCTCTTCACTTTGAAAACAAAAAAAATGTGCCGATTCGTCGACGAGAATGCATGCTTCTCCGGAGAGATGTGGGGCACCTCCTCCCCAAGTGTTATGTAATAATAAAACGGCTTAATCGCCGGTGAATTTTAATCCGTACCGTACAACACATTGTATATACCGTTTGAGGCGCTTTACCAGAAAATCCCATCCGAGATTTTCAGTTTCATCAAATTCAATATACAGAAGACGTACTATTCACTCATGTCACAAGTTTGACAAAAACGGTCTGCACTTTCTAGTTCTCGTGCCCTCTCAGTGTCTTTTATTCTATACGCATTCTATCAGTTCCCCGCAATAAGAGTCCCGTCAATTAGACATGTTGAACGACGTGCCCTAAGAGAAGAAAAAAATAGCATGATAGATACTATAGTATGATTAGTATGCATGAATCAGAAAACAGATGAATGACCTTGGCAGTTATCGCCATTGAGAACTATATAATAACCACCGCAGTGTAAATGGTAAGAACCATACAGTTTCATCGATCCATGATAAATACCAATTAGCTCGTGAAGTAATTGTGTCATCTCATTATGTCTCGATATCTTGAGTCATACTCCACCAAATAAATGCTTTTTGTCAAATATGAAACACATATGAAGATACAATCAATCAATCAATCAAGTTTATTTGTGCAACTTTGAAACATACAAAGTATGACAAAACGTACAGGGTCAAGCAGATACTAGAACGTACTTTCGCCTATCGGATACATTGCCTATCAAATAAGGTAATTTTCGGTGCGGTGTTACTGACAGCATCTGTATAGATTTATACATATTTTTTTCTATTTTGCTTTATTTTTGTACACTCAGTTAGCATAGCTCCATAATATAACAATATCTGAAAATATCCTTTAGGGTCCATTCAACATGTTCTGAGTTTCGGTCTTTGCAATGGGTATTTAAAGGAAATGGTTGCTAAATTCAATTCTCATTGGATAATGCAACCAATGTTAGCTGAAAATTATGAGATACAAAAACGAAGTATTTCATCTGACATATTTCGTAGTATTAATGGTTGCTGACTATGTTATGAAGTTGAGATTTTATTATCTGTAAGTTATATAACAGTATTACAGGTAGCTAAAATGTCGAAATTATACCCGCACCGAAGCTCCAATTATCAGATCGTAATATGCCATGTCCAACACAGGTTATTATCAAAGCCATGATTAATCCCCTCCTCGTGATAGAACCCTAGCTTTAACCGAAGGTATGGTATACTGATCGCATACGGTATCCCAGGTCTTCCAGTTTGAAACTGCTGGTCGATATAAGGCCGCTCAATAGTTACTTTGGTAAACATATAACCCACTGATATAAAACAACAAGATATACCGGAGAGTGGACTGCTTGTTGGATTTGTTTCGTACATTCTCTAACCACATACATGAAACGCTGCGGGTATGTACCGGTGTAGTACATGTAATTATTGGCACAATGGTAATATCGACTACAGCCTACACGTGCCAAACTCATTCTGTGTTCATGAGATGTTTAGAAAATGTGTACCGGTGTGATGGATAAGAATGTTTTGGTGATTAGTGCCCTTTTTTATTGCAACTAAGGACGGACACTTGTCCGCAATGTGGAGAAAAGTGTCCTAGCTGGGTTAGAAGATAGGGGCCGGACACTCTTAGCCAGCGGACATTCTTAGCCTCCACACCGGTACCGATTCAGACAAAAGTAATTTGTTGAGAAACCTGCAGCGGTTAAGACCGATGTTAAGGTTGACACTATCTCAACTTCCGGTGAAACGAGGGACTTTATAATGAGATTATATAAAGTCCCTGGTGAAGTATATCTGGTGCAGGATCAATAATTGGTATATACCTCATATATTAACAGCCATCTGCGCGAACGCATTTAATCAGATAACGTCAAAGCTTTTGCTGGGCCTATCTTTGCCCCGGTACACGAACACATTGTGCGGTAAATCCCCGTTCCAGGAGTTGTTTCACGGCTGGAGGAGGATAACCGATGTAGATGTCGATATTCGTGCAGGTTAGCTATTGATTTGGCATCCGATAAAGATCAAATGCGTTTTGTTTAGGGGCACGACGTTCGTTGCTTTCTCGCCGTTTTGAATTGACAGATGCGTATACCAGCGAAGGCACGAATTGACACGAATCTTATTCTTTGCAGCAGGTAATACCATGTACAATTTAATTACACTTTTTTTAATTTATTTCTATTCCAACATTCATTATAAAAACATAATATAGATGATAATACAGAGTAAATATGCCGCACGCATTGAAATCTGGTTGAAGGAACAGAAAACATATGATCAAAGTATATTCCGTGCGAAAGAGTAATGCCCTCAGTGTCCAAAAAGCACAATGGTGATTTTTGGCGATTTTATTCAAGTGAAATAAGAAAAATCTGATGGACGAGAAAAAGGCTACAAATCGGCAGAACACAGTCGCCTTCATTGGTAAATTTAGGCCCAATTGGAGCCAATCAGAACATTCGGATTATTCTTTATTTGCATTCACGGAAAAACATTGACCATTTGAATAAAAACGTAGATAAACAAATAAACATGAAATTCTAAAGACCATGCGCGTTGATAGATTCGGAAGGATTTGACGTCCAAGAATAATCATGGTTTGATATAATATATGTAAGTTCTATGTTTCGTCCATATCCACGCAGATACAAACTGCGTTAGAAGACGAATGCATGCTCTCGTGCGGATTTGAGAGTCCAAAGTCGAACTGTCCGAGCTAAGATGCTTCGAAGTTATGAAATAACTATCGGAGCGAACTTGGGAAAGATAAATCGGTCTCGTGGGCGCTCCTTGGTTAATCTCGGGTTAATTCGAATTACTGTATGCACTTATATAATGGGCTTTGTATGTAATACCATTTTCCGGTAATATACCAGGACTGGACTCTTCATGGATTTATCATAGTACATTATTATATCAAACATGTGGACGTCACCTTAAAGGAATAGAAAACATATGGTCAAACTATATTCCATGCGGAAGAGTAATATCCCCAGTGTCAAAAAAGCATAACAATTATGTTTTACGATTTATTTTCAACCCGATAAATCCGCAACTAATTATCGCATTACGGTAGTTCATGCGTGCCGCCATCTTGCCTAAGTCGGTCGAACGTTGTGACGTCGACTGGCTCCTCCGCTCTTTTGTGTGGAGGCAAAAAGACCGCTCTATCCTTAATAAATATGGATTGACGATGACTTTAGATATGCTGATACGCAAAAAGTCTGAGCTTCACCAGATTGACTAGGTGCGGCTTAAAAACTGTTGGCCGCTTCTCTCTTGCAGGAAACAAGCCTATGTTTATGTATACATGATTGTCTTTTTGAATTTGGTGCTAATACTGTTAAATGGAATATGGAATAGGTCTTTGGATTATGGACGCGGATATTCTCTAATGGAGGACGGCTGAATTATGAATGACGGACCAGACGCTTGTAATTACTCGGTTATAGTTTTATACTATACTATGTCTCAGCCGGTCGGGCTTGAAATTGGTGAAATGAGACGTCAATCGGAATATTGTTCGGCCTACTGTCACTGTCAGCCCTGTTGAAACACCCAAACGCCAAGCATTGTGTTTTTTTAGTTCAGTCGTATAAAATCACGAAAATCACCCTTGTCCTTTTTGGACACTGGGGACATTAATCTTTCGCATGAAATATACTTTGACCCTATGTTTTCTATTCCTTTAACCAGATTTTAAGGCGTGCGGCATATTTACTCTGTATTATGATTTATATTATGTACATGCAATGAATGTTGGAATAAAAATAAAATTAAAAAGTGTGATTAAATTGTACATGCTATTCGTCGCTATCTGCTGATTAGCCACCGAAGGTACGTAGCACATGGATACGGTCTGTACAACGTAGGGAGTCATACGTTGAGTCATGCATTGAAACCATTATTACCCAAAGAAAATTATTATTGTAAGAAATATATAATGTATAGAAAAAGAAAAAAGAGTCACTCTCCATATTATAGATGTAATGCTCGTGATTAGCGATTCTTCTTTACTTCTATTTATGTCTCTCTCTATACTCTCTCATTGTTATTTATTATTTAATTATTTATTACCAGAAAAATATTTAGCGCTGCAAAATATCTTAAATGAACTAAGGAATGTGCCGTGAAATTTAAATAAAACATTGAGTTGATGAGCTGCGAAATCGGTGTGAGAAGCAGCTCTTAAACTGCAATTTCAGTCAATAGATGTAATGGCCTGGAAAAAACTGAGGAGGGGGAATATGTCAGGGGGGATATGTTCAGGGAGGGAAAATTCCAGGGTCGGGGCAGGGGGGATATGTTCAGGGAGGGAAAATTCCAGGGTGGGGGGATATGTCAGGGGGGGGGGGGGGGAATGTCCGTACCCCGTCATACGCAGGTGTTCGTTTAAGTATCTATGCAGAATCACATCTGACTTTAGCATACGGGAAAGTACAATTCAAAACGCCGAGACAGGAACGAACGAAGAGCCACTGAACAAAACGTATTTCATCTTTGCAGATCGACATCTACATCGGTTATCCTTATCCAGTTGCGACATAACTCCTGAAACGGGGATTTACCGCACCTGTTCGTGTAACGGGGCAAAGATGGGGCCGGTAAAAGCTCTGACGGTATCTGATTAAATGTGTTCGCACAGATGGCTGTTAATGAGGCAGTTACAAATTATTAATACTGCAAGAGATATATTTCACCAGGGACTTTATATGATCTCTTTATAAAGTCCCTGATTTCACCGGAGGTTGGGATAGCGTCAAATCTTAACATCGGTGTTAACCGCTGCAAGTTTCGCAACAAATTACTTTTATTAGAATCGGTACGGTACATATTTTGAAAACATCTCATGAACACAGGATGAGTTTGGCACGTGTAGGCTGCAGTCGATTACCATTGTGTCAAACCATGTACCCCACCGGTACACACCCGCAGCGTTTCATGTATGTGGTTAGAGAATGTACGAAAAAGGTCCAACAAGCAGTCCGCTCTCCGGTATATCTTGTTGTTTTATATCAGCGGGTTATCTGTTTACCAAAATAACTTACTTATTATAATATTGTGCGGCCTTATATCGACCAGCCGTTTCAAACTGGAAAACCTGGGATACCGTATGCGTTACGAAAACCTGTCTGTAGATCAGAGAGTCTGTTTTAATTGTCCCGATCAGATTGAAGACGAGGAACATGTAGTATGTATGTGTCCACTTTATGAAGACATAAGATTTTATTTTTTCCAAGAAGTTGAATTTATGTACGCTAATTTTAAACATATCAGTGATCTAGACAGAATGCTCTTTGTTCTCTCCAACCCGAGTGTTGCCCGGGCTACTGCCAGAACCTGCTTTCAGATATTACGCAGGAGACAATGTAATATACGCAGATGATATCAGTAGAACTGTTTGTGAAATTTATCTAATATTTGTTATGTAATGTATAGTGTCTCTCATAACTCAGTGTGAGTGGCATCGGCGATATTTTTATGTATTTGTATATGATTTTATCACTATTGCTGATGGTGAGACATAAATAAATAAACTATCTAATATCTATCTGTATGCCATACCTTCGGCTAAAACTAGGGTTCTATCACGGGGAGGGTATTAATCATGGCTTTGACAATGACCTGTGTTGGACATAACAGATTATGATCTGATAATTGGAGCCACGGTGCGGGTGTACTTTCGATATTTGAGTTACCTGTAATACTGTTACATAACTTACAGATAATAAAATCTCAACTTCATAACATAGTCAGCAACATGTTGAATGGACATTATAACATGCTCCGCGTTATAGCCGTGCGCTGATTGGTCCAAACCTCAAAACGTACGGAGATTATCACACGATAATCTTCATTTGTTTGTCGTGATCTGTCACATTCACGTGCCGAACTGATGACGTCTCATTCTTGTGACACAGTGCCACAAAGCTGAGCGACAATTGGTTCATTCACTGCGCACTGGGCAGAGTTCACACAGCTGCAGCTCGTGAACGGACAGCACGCGCGAGCATGGCCTGCAAACCAGTCACGAAATTCTCGCATAAGAACGGGACAAGTTTGCAGAAAATTAGCCATTCCGCTTATGAAATGAGGAAATAGTTATCATTGTGCATGTTAGAATGGAGTTAATGACCTTCTTAGTGAATATTATCGTGTAATAATTTTTCGATGTTTAGTTTCAGACCTCATCAAAAAACCTCGCGGCTACGCCGCTCGGTTTTTTGATTGACGGTCTGAAACTAAGCATCGAAAAATTATTACACGATAATATTCACTAAGGCGGTCATTAACTCCTAACTAAAGGATGTTTTCAGATATTGTTATATTATGGAGCTATGCTAACTGAGAGTGTACAAAAATAAAGCAAAATGGGAAAAATATTTCTCAATCTATACAGAGCATGCTGTCAGTAACACCGCACCGAAAATTACCTTATTTGATAGGCAATGTATCTTCATATTCCTACGAAGTAGGCTACAGATCGCAAATTGTCCGGTAATGAGTCAGTGAGTCAGTCAGTCCATACGAATCCTTTCGTCGGCAAAATAAGGAGAACCATTGACATTAGAACCTTTATTTTTGGCATGAACGTGCATTAGGGCATTGTTACCAGCAAGTTCTGATCTGAAATAATTCTGATTAAAATTAGATTTATAATTAACACTTCAGTATATTGTTATAGATATATGTAAACTGTAGCCTTTAACGTGTATCCTATTTCACATCCAAACATTTCATCATTGACCACATCAGGCTTCAAATTCAGGTCAAATTACCCACTGATGGTGAAGTATCCTACATCAACCAATTAAGTCAGTCTGGTGCAATAACCCAGCAGAAGAAAGAAAGATGTGGTACATCCTTCAGATTAGTCTGTGTGAGCAACAATGATAAAAGTTTACTGAGGGTGAAACAAAGCCATGACGGCTGTTTAAAGGGTCTTAATTTATTTTCTTTGGGTAGAATTTAACCAGATAAAGTAGCTTTGATCATCATATGAGAACATACTTTGGGTTTTTTTTGTACCTCTTGAATATTGACTATATATCACACTTGGATATAATTTGAACAAAAAATTACATGTGTAAACAAAATATGTCTAAATTTCTCTTGTCATTTCAAATCTTGATCCATTTTGATTAGGGGATACAGAATCACTGCCACGGAGTGTGTTGGTATGTCACAGCAATTCCGATTCACACAACGAAGCTGAGGTGGTTTAACGTTTATCAATCAACCGCCATAGAATATAATGTGAAACAAGAAAACCGGAATAGTACATTCATCAGATTGCCGATACCCAAAATGTGTTGTTTCATATATCTAGATAACAACGTGATGTAGAGACGCTATTTATTCGTCTTTGTACCGGTTATGCTCAGGAGAATGACATAGAATCATTATTATCTTGTGTATAGAAGGTGCTGGTCTGGAGTTGAATTACCGTAAACTACATAAATGCTACCTTTCTACCATAGTACTATATATAAAAATTTGTTGTATTGTTGGGAAAATAATGTGATTCAAAAAGTTGTTTTGATCCTGGACAAGGGCACTGAAAACCATTAAGGAGATGTAAATGTATTTTCACACGTAAAGCTTGAAATCTACTGAACCTACGCAGTAAATACCAGACGTTTTTATTTCGACGCTTCAAAAACACTTGCCAGACACACTTAATAAACATGTCAAGGCGTTTTACTGTGAAACAGTTACGTTTTTTGAAAACGGAAACACTTATATGACAAACACCAACCGTTTCCACTAAAACGCCTATGTTTATAATTTCTTTCGAGAATCAACACAGCTGGAAAACACTGACGTTGATAAGTTTTGCACTAGTGTTTTTATTTAAAAACATCACCGTGATTAACAAAAACGCACAACGCGATTATCTCCAGACACACTTATTAGACACGTCATCCGCTTTTAATAAACATGTCGCATGTTTATGAAACAAAACGCTACTGTTTTATGGTAAACTGCACATGTCACCAGCTTGCGATTGCTTACGATTTGGTATGTAAAACACCAGGGTTTATTCTTTTGATGTTACCGTTTATGTTAAAAACGTCCAGGTTTATTAATTTTATGTTGGCGTTTATTTGCAAGTCGCTACTGGTTTAGGTAGGGAAACATAGGTATTTATATGTTTAATGTCAGTGTTTTAATTCAAAACTGTTGCCGACTTTGTCAAAAACGTGCAACAGCATCAAAATTTTATACTATTTACGACTGAAACAAAGATTTGCATCATGTACTACGTCTGATTTTGTTTGGTACAACACATTTGTAAAACAAATGTTGACGGGAACTTATAATAGACATACATGCAGGTCAACAGAATCAGAATACCAACAACATAATCAGAATACCAACAAAATCAGACGTGGTACATGAAGCTAATACTTTGTGTTTTAAACATAAATGCTATATAATTTGACACTCTAAAAAACGTCCAGCGAACAGTTTCATACAAGGTTAAGAGAACTCTACTGTTTCATTCCGACTTCAGTGAAATCTCAATTGAGTGACTTTTCCCTCAAATTGAGTTAGCCAAGTACTGTTACCTACAGACTGGCTCTGCTTGGACATCTTTCTCATGTCAAGGTGACAAAGGCTTCGGTTTCGCCAAACAGACAGTATTCTAAGAAGAGCCACTCCAGGGGCCACTTTCATGAAAGGTCGTACACCAATTTTTATCTTAAGTTTACGATACGCCCATTATAATAGTAATAATAAAATTTACGATAAAACAATTGTTGTATGATCTTTCGTGAAATTGGCCCCAGATTTCCAATGCATATCACAGTAAATTATTGTATCATACTATTTAATAAATTCATAAATCAAATGAATTCATGAATCAAATAACTCTTTAATGCAATATCCATCAACTTTGACTTTTCTAGCATTACTAGCTCAACATTGTTATCAATGCAACATAATGTTCACACACAACACTATGACATATGTACATTTGATACACAAGTTGCATGACATTTTCAATTTCTTTCCAATATTTCAGGTACAGACTATATTCTAAGAAGAGCCAGATTTTCAATGCAAATCACCGCAAAATGTTGTATGAAATGCCTGAAATGAATAGATTAATAAATCAAATGAATTCATAATTCAAATACCTGCCTAATGAAATATCCATCAACTTTGACTTTCCTAGCATTACTAGTACAAGGTATTAAACACTAGGAGACCTGTACATTTGATACTGGCAGGAAATTTTCAATTTATTTTCAATATTTCAGGTACAGACTGTATTCTAAGATGAGTCAGATTTCCAATGCAAATCAACATAATATAGTATCAAACGACTTAATTCATAAATCAAATGAATTCATAAATGAAATAACTGCTTAATAATGTATCCATCAACTTTGACTTTTCTAGCATTTGTTATCAATGCAGACATAATGTTCACACACAACACTATGAGACCTGTACAATTTATCTTTGCATGCCATTTCCAATTTCTTTCCAATATTTCAGGCACTTGGCAGACTTCTGGTCTGTGTAGGGATCACCAAGAACAAGTTCCTGGCATAGTGCCAGGAGCTGCGAATAGATACGAGGATAGCTGAAGTTCATTGCGTAATACACTTGCACACAGTGAAGGAGTGCCTCTTTCACGTTATCAGTTTCGCAATATATGATCTCTTTATCTGCTGTTATTACAATTTCCTGCACTTTCACTTCATTGGTCATAAACATGACTAAACGGGGTGGGTCGAGTTGTTTTCCACCTACTGCATTCACAATGTCCGCCTCAGCAATCCCCTGAAACAATGTAAAGGAAAAAGAACAAATTAATCCAAAGACAGCTGTATAATTATGACATCTTTATATTATCACAAATCAGTTTCATTTTCCTGGGATCAAATGTATACAACATCACATGTAAATAACTCTGGGAAATATTCTGCCTCTGCCCAAGAAGGTCATGAAAGGTGTATAAAGCTTGACGGCTTTACTACAAACCGATGAGAAGAATAAACAAAAGATTAATTTGTTCAAAATGGCTATTCCGTTGTCCACTTCCTCCTTAAGGCAAAAATAGAGAACAAGATCAAGTGATCTTATATTCGAAGTGATCAATTTGTCATCTTAATTGTAAATGAGTCATAAAAAATGTTCCTGTTAAAGTGTTCACGAAGAATACAGACTGCTCCCTGAAACTGACATCAAGTGAGATGAGTGAGATGAAATTAACGGGAAGATTCAATGATTCTGACCAGGGTACGAAATTCGGAAATTTTTTCATTGGTCTTGCAGACCAGTAAATTTGATTATCTAGTCTATCTCTACAGTTTACTGGTCAGTTAATCTGGTTCATAAATGTAATGAAAATATTCTACTGGTCCACAGGTGAGTCGGAATGTTCACTGGTTCGCCCAAAATTGTACTAGTCTCGGACTAGCGGACCGGTGGGAACTACGAACCCTGCTGAATATATAAAATATATAACTTCCATGTCAATTTTCACTAAAATATTGATAGAATTCCTTTCTAGATTCGAAAGAGTTCTCTTATTTTACAACGCTCAAGACTATTTTCTGGCATTTTTGTCCTGTCATTTAAATAACCAGTAAAAATCACTGTACGGTTTAATTCGAGAGAATTTAAGACCTCGATTGGGTCAATTTTTGATTTAACATGGAACTCGTTTATTCCTATTGATAGACTAAACTCCGCGACAGATGATCCATTTCCTGCCTACAAGAGATTATTCTCAAAGGATCATTTGCACATTGTGTACGAAATATGGGCTTATCTTCAAAATGAAAATTTGAACTATGAAAACCATGCTGGTATAGCCTCTGAGCGACAGGAAATGCAGTTGTCAGAAGATATTATTAGATGTTCAATAAGGTGAATGAGATAAAAAAAATGCTTTATCTTCATGATGGTAAGTATTGGTTGTGTCTTCTTTCCCTTCCCTTTGTCAAAGGCTGTGGATTTCTCCAGAAAATCTAGTATGGTGGCACCACTGGCTCCATCCTTCAAACAACAAAAGCACAGGGAACAACGGAAGTGATTCGTGGCTGCCATACTACCGACTCCGACATTAGCGTGTTGAAAATCTGTCGATTTCGAAGGCCAAAACAAAAGGCAAATAAATAGTGACAAGATGAAAACTTGTGACAAACGAGACTGACATACCGTTTGGATTTATAGATCCATCTACAATGTATAGCATAGGTAATTTTGTTCTGCTCAGCCATGTATGCATTAAACATTAGGCCTATGTTGTTTCCGGTGTTGTTGTTGTTCATGCTACGTTGTTGTTGCTACCGTCAACGAAAGAAAACCGAACATAATATTTCGGATTACCTCTATGAAAATGAATGTAATTAGCGTTCTGAATCTGTGAAAATATATCAGACGGAAGTTACTAATGAAATCGGTCAGTTCAGAAGATGATCTTACGAGAATTCTTGAATAGCGGTGCCACTCTCTCTCCCCCAAATGCCGACAGCGACGAACAAACCCTGCAGACGATATGCGCCTGGACTCCGTGGAATGGAAATAAGCCTACGTCATACCCAACACCATGCCGTGATAAACGCATCCGTTTAACGGCGTATTGTGCTGAATGTATTACCTTACTATTTAATAAATGCACGCGCTTATACACATAAAACATCAACATTTAATAAACGCGTACGGCGCCAATCATTGACCTTTATTTGTACCTAATTGCATGCCTGAATAAACGCGTCCGTTTTATGGAACTTCTGATAGATCACGTGATTAACAGACCATCGAAGTAGGTCTATTATCATTGGTCTGTCCAGTTTTAAATCTGTCAGGGTATCGTTATAGTTTTAAAACACTCATTGTAAAACACTAAGGTTTTTGTGGCATACGTTACCGACAAACGACATCGGAATTAACGCTGGCCGTGAAATTTAAACATCTGAAGATGACACATGTGTTTTTGTTGTAGACGATTTTCATGTCACGTGATTGACGGGTGTTGTCCACCATAGTCCTTAGGGTATACATTTACGGCACTGAAAATTTTGTGTATATATATGATCATATCAACAGACAAAAACGCCCCTTGAAAACGTTCTTGTTTTAAGTAATAAAATACTTGCGATTATCAGTTATATGTTGAGGTTTTTCTTTAGATGTGGGTGTTTTTCATTTAAAACATCAACATTTTTTATTTGTATGCATACGCTTATTTAAAAAACGCATGTATTTTAGAATAAACGTGTCAAGCGTCTCTCTTTTTTACTGTGATATATTATTCAATCTGTTTCCTTTAATTAAAAAATTGTAAAATTAAATCGGCGATCGTTATTTATTTTTGGAATGAAGGCGCATTAGGAGACTGTTTCCAACAAGTTCTGAGCTGACCTACTTTTGATGAAAATTTCTGGTGATTTTTGATGAAAATGACTGGCGATTCTGACTTGGGCGGTGCCCATCTTAATATAGGTAGGATTTCAACTGGGGGTGGGGTTTCCAAGAGTTCAGTTCGCGTTCGAGTCCTAATGCCTACTGTACTTCGTAGGTCCTGTGACGTTAGCCACACTGCTCATGTGTATTTCATATTTGACAAAAAGCATTTATTTGGTGCAGTATGGTTCAAGATATCGAGACCTAATGAGGTGAAGACATAATTACTCCACGAGCTAATTGGTAGTTATCATGGATCATCGATCTGTATGATTCTAATCTGTATGATGCTAACCATTTACACTGCGGTGGGTTTTATATATCTCTCATTGGCGATAACTGCCAAGGTCATTCATCTGTTTTCTGATTCATGCATACTAATCATACTATAGCATCTATCATGATAGCATGTTTTTTCTTCTCTGCGGGGCACGTCGTTCAACATGTCTAATTGACGTGACTCTTATTGCGGGGAACTGATAGAATGCGTATAGATTAAAAGACGCCGAGAGGGCATGAGAAGAAGTAACTAGAAAGTGAAGACCGTTTTTTGTCAAACTTGTGACATGAGTGAATAGTACGTCCTCTGTATATTGAATTTATTGAAGCTGATGAGATTTTCGGGTAAAGCGCATCAAACGGTATATACAAGGTGTTGTACGGTACAGCATGCATTCTTGTCGATGAATCGGCACATTTTATAGTCTTCAAAGTTAAGAGGGAGCAATTTAGTTGCTGGGGCGACCATTAATTGTTAAAAATCTCTATTCCATAGCAAGTAAGCTTTGTCAGTATCAAGGGCTAGATTGCAAAAATAAAGCAAAGTGGTTTTTATTTAGGATTAAAGCCGGAAAAAGTGCGATTTTTCAATCGGTTCCATTTCTTAATATGTAATAGAGGTGATAAATTTTGACACAAAATGGAGCAAGAAAATATAATTTGATTTACAGTATTAATATGCCTCAAGAAAGCTTATTATCATACTTTCTGATGATATCATCCGCTAAAAAAATATATAGAGACAAATGTGATTTTTCTATTCAGTACATTATAAGGTCCTATAGCCATATGAGAAGGTTGTCTGCGAAAACCGCGGTATCTGACGCTTGCGCACACCTTTCTGATGAGATACCATTGGTTAACATAAATGAAGTAATATTGTCTCAGCTACTTTAATTATCATGAGTGGATACAATACGACCGTCCTTCTTAATAAAGAGAACTACATAAATGAAACGTATAACGATGGCATACACTATGTCGAAATCGACAATATCGATATCGATTCAACTGCGGAACTTGTACGTAATATCGTACACAGACTGAATATCAGTGGGGCGCTCAGCCCTAGTTGTTCCAGATACCTATTAGACATAAATAGGAAAAGTCCAACACTATACTTTCTCCCTAAACTAAACTTGAGAGAAATCCTTGGAAAATCGAAAGTCTAGCGCACATCTAGTTCTTTTGAGTGATTTATACAAACAAATCAACACTGCGTGAGTCTCCTGATGAGTGTACTACGCTGGCTTATACTTACGTACAGCCAAAAATTACACGAAACAACAATTGGTATTTGGATAATCCAAAACAAAACTAAATAAACGTACTGTTTATCTCCCCATATGATGGTACACCGAACATTCTAGTATGGTTTGGTAACGCATGGGATTTGTTGTAGAGTCTAAGCTTGTACTAGGAATTGTGGGTACGGCTTACTTTTAGTCAGTTTTATTATATTTTTCCGTATATCTGAGATATCGAAATGATATCTGGCATTTACCATAATGCTCAGCGGATGATTTTCTGCTAAGGCGAAAGCCGACTGTCGTTAAATCGACAAATTTGACACATACAGGGCGATAGCCCGTCAAATTAATAACAAAGCATATTCAGTATTTACACAGATTGTCAGCACACCAGACAGCATGTTTTGAAACCCACGATTACGGGTTAACTGAAAATAAATTCAGAAACAGACATGCTGAGGGATACCCGCATAGCGGAAGGATTCTCCGATTACAATAAGGTAAACTGCTAGTCACACGTTACTTCTTGGAGAATGATGGCTAATAATCCCTATATGGGAATTGACTTTACTTTTGTGGTGTATATAAACATATGCCATCAGCAAAATACTGAGAAGATCTGATCATGTTGATGACATGTTATGATCTGCGTTGAGACTCCCTGACGAGGGTTAATCGCTAATTCGTAAAATATGAATTAAAAAAAAAACCCCGAAACTCTGTTTCTCTAAATATATTTCTATAGAATTTACCCGCAGTTTGATAACTAAGGGCAGGAGTCGGCGTCTGGGCTACAACCATTATTGCACAGGTGTGGCTTACTCAGATTGTATATATAATTAATAATTGCTTCATTTCTAAAACTATGTAAAAATATTATTTGGTTTGTTATTTTTATCCTGAGAGTTAGCCTGCATGGCTGTTGCCTGAGTAGAATCAGTCGGTGCTTGACACAATGAAATTCGTTGTTTTGTTTGTCTTTAAAACCTCCGATTACACCTTTATTATTCTAAATCAGCCTGTGGTTGACATTAGATAAGTAATTGGATTTATTTATCACTGTGTGATATCTGTTAACCTATATGCATATCACGTATGCAATTATTCAATCATTCAAGGGGCCCTCGGTGGCCGAGTGGTCTAAGGCGCTTCGCTGGTGACCGCTAGCCTCACACCGCTGAAGCGGCACGGGTTCGAGCCCAGATGGTCCATGTGTGAAAGTTTGTCAGTTACTTGCCGAAGGGCGGTGGTTCTCTCCGGGTTCTCCGGCTTCCTTCACCAACCAAACTGACTGTCACCATATGAGTGAAACAAACTTGAGTGTGAATTAAACCAAATTCCCTCCCTCCCTCCCTCCCTCCCTTCAATCATGCAAAATATAGACAGAAAATTATACTATGTATAAACTAAACATGCGTTATCACTGAATAGTTAATTAAGACGGACAGTTATTAACTAATACTATTGTTTAGTCATGCCAAATTATAGAAAAAATAGAAAACAATGCTCAAAATTGTTTTTGTCAATATTTCAACCTTGGTACACATTCGTACGAATTCAAAGTACAGCAATGTACAGAAAGGGGGGAGGATGTCCTAAGAGGGAAAAGTCTGCAAGGGGAAATGTCCGCAGGGGGGAATGTCCGCGCACCAAGCTGGTGATATGTATATATTTATCGAACATCGATTTTGTTACGAGAAAACAGTAATGGTTTAATTTTTGTCGATCTGCACATTTTGTCTTTGACGTTTCTTCGATATCAATCAAATGATCAAAACTGGATATACACTAATACTTAAATTCCAACAATAAAGTTCATGATCTCAATCCCGGACTTAACTATAGTTGAAAGTAATCCGTGAACGATATATTTTACCAGATAGCAGCGACATATGGATCTGATCTCTTCCCGAGGCCTACAGCCTGTTGCAGTTCAATTTATAACTGGTTTAATTTTGGGGAATATGCAATATGCATCACATTATCACAGAAAGGACTATTATATTACACTGATTATTGTTCTGGCAGCTTGAGGTTAAAATTACAAATGTGGTCCAGTTTTCATTTATCAAAAATATATCCTTTGTTGTAAGCATGGGAAAGAGTGCAACAGTGTGAACCGCAAATTCAAGCCTGCCGCTGCTATCGGGGCACATTTATTTAGGACTGACTTAATTTATCTCGGGAATCCAGGATTGGGCCTTTTCAATCTATGTTTACCAAGGAAGACATTTACTAAGCCGCACATATAGAAGATATGTGGTATTCATATAAAAAATACATGTAACTTTGCCCTGGAAAATAATTTGGATAATATGTATCGACATCGGATAATGATAATAAGATTAGATTAGATTAGATATCTAACCTCATCCGGATATAATAAATTCACAATGTCTCATTGATTCCATGGGCTAAAATAAGGAGAGGCAGCGTAACTTTTCTCGGTCCTTCCCCCTCCCGCACCCCCACCCCACATCACCACCCCAGATTGGGAAGAAATACCAACGTTAATTTGAAAATGCCGCTGTATGCATGTATGCGTTGAAAGGAACGTTCCTGTAATATCCCGATATTAATACCTTCTACTCCATATTAATTTCGACATATACAGATGCTATTTCTGTCCGTATAACTGGGTGTGTGCTCGCGATATTTATAGATACCAAATCTGTTTGAGAACAAACACTATGTATCAGCATATGTTATGGTAAGTCTTAAGATGAACCTAAGATGTCTTAAAATGAAGTCTAATATAAAACATTTAGAATGCCTTGAATATAAAGAAGGCCGTACTGTACTCCACATCAAGTTTTCTCTCGTATTCAAAGTTACTTGAATTGATTTCATCCTAGAACACCTTTACTCGGCAAAACAGATCAAATCTACAATTTATCTGGACGTTTGGGCCCTTCGTGCTTATTTCCGCTCATATTTGGTGATTAACAGTAGATATGGATAGCTTAACCGCGGTATCGTCTGCGCGTCACCGATAATGCCGATAAGAGACACACCCGTCCTGCCTCACGAACATTTATCTCTACAGCTGCCTCGGCCCTTAACATCAAAGACCGACCGCTGAGATATAATCGGTGATTTATTATTTGTCACCACTAACGGAAACACATTTGGGGCACCTAAACGCTGATTTTTACAAACGTCACCAGTATAATCAGTTTAAGGGGACGATAACACTGGTGACATTAAGGAAAATCAGCAGTATGAATTAGTGTCAAAACGGAACGCACAATACCGCTAGTGGTGACGTTTTCTTGAAATCATCGATTGCGTCGAAACAAGACCAGTAAGAAAACGGGGCAAGATACTGGTGATTTTTTGGAACTTTGTCACCACAGTTTGTTCACAGTGCGAGTAACATAAAAAGCCTGATTTTCAGATGACTCCACATGACCGCCATTTTGAATTTGACCATCATATTTTAATCTTAGGAAAATGGATTCAAAGTTGACCTGCATGTAATATGTTGATCTATGATTAATATAGACACATCGATTTTGAAAAAAATGAACAATAAGCTGAGACTAATGCCTCGATCTTTAGGTTGACCCCATATGAGCGCCATTTTGAATTTAACCGTCATATTTTAACCTGAAACTATGCAAATAGATGTAACATGAGAGTAAAGTGATATGCTAAGATGTGAAACTGCTCGGTTTGAAAGAAGCACGTTGAGGTAAAAGTTTTCCCTTGAGTGTTACTAACATCATGAAAAAGACAAGGGCTTGTTTTTTTTCTGTTGAAATGTCAAAAATCGCCAAGACCACATAAATTTTACCTAGCCTCAACGCTTATTCCATCAATATTCCACTGGCAAGCAAGCAGATGTTGAAAAGACATGCAATGAGCTCCATGAAAAACAGGGACTTTCGATTATTGGCTCATGGTCTATATTTCTAACGCTTTCGTTTCACCTTTTTCCTATAGAAACCATACTCATTAATAGCGGTTTCACCTGAAATAATCTCCTGGAAACAATTGGTTAAGAATGCAAGATACATGTATCATACACCGCTTTAGATTAACCTATCCTCTAATTGGGATTATACCAGCCTCGTTAATGAAGATTTTACCTATAAATAAATATTTCATATTTCATACGATAACAATCGTACATTTGAGATGGTCTCGGATAAAAAAAAAATCTATTCCTAAATATCCAGCACACTAGTATTTTCGCAGTATGTTTAGGCCTTAGGCGTAACTGTTATGATTATATGATGATTTTGATACCCAACAGCTCAAAAATTTCAAGAAATACCCTGGCATGGATATAATCCACATTTCTTTCAGAAATCTTCAAACTAGAGCATTCAACTTTTCGAAAATATATCACTATGCCATCGGTGGACATCTCATGAAGTTAATACACTTTGACTAAGTAATATAGCCTATACAAAACTTTGAAAATTGAAAAGGTGGGAAAATTTGATTTTCAGGCGACATTTGGAAATCATCCCTAAATGACGTCACCCCATTAACAGTAAATCGAATATTTTGAATTCGATATATTCACTGATCAATGGTGATTATATTTATGCCTCATAATAGATATCAAAGCACACAACAAGGAACTTATTGTTATTTGCATAACCTTCCCCTATCTTCTGTAGAACCAAGGTTTTATCAAGGATACTTCTATTGTAGCCAATAGCAAGTTTCCAGTGGCAAGTTGGCGGGATTGTCCATGTGCAAAGTGTTACTGGGTATCTACAGAATATATTTAAACCCAACAACCTTTTACAGCAGGACTTTTGAGTTTTAGCCCTCTGCCCCCCTGGGTACGAGCCGTATTCTGGATTCGAACACTATTGGTGGATTAGCTTGTTTACTTACTATGATATGAGACTAAAGCTTACGAACTATTACTCCAATCGTATTCATTTCTCAATATTTGGACGAATGGCGTCAAAGGTTCATTTAAGAAAGGTGAGTTTGAACAGACATAATAACAGTGGACTAATTCACAAAGAATTAACTGTCCCATTGTTGACTTGTGTTTTCTCCTAAGGTCTCTTCAGTTTATTCCTGAACTATATCCATTATGACAATCTTTGACGTATACTATAAGAAATATACAGAATTGAATTATCAATGGGGAGAAAGTTACCAAATGAGATAGGTAAATAAAGCGCACAGTTGACTGGGTGCGCTCATAGTCATCGCATGAGAAAGAGTTGCGTCCCTTTGTAATCTGTCTCAAATTGCTGTGTATGTACCTAATACCATTATGGCAGGAAACCTAATTCTTTCAAAATCTTGACTGACCAAGTAGAAATCTTTGACGAGACAGAACGCATTTTTTGGGACCTGTCCAAGTCAGGGGTGGGGCTAATTATTTTCCTTACCCCTTGAGCTAAGGAACTGAAACTTAACACACTATACCCTAGGGTCAAATTAGGGTCATGGCCACTTTGATGACAATACATTTTTTGGTCGATTTTTTTTCTCTCAGGTTTTTGGTACATTTTTGGCCATTTTGGGGACCCCAGGCCAGGTAGGGTTGAATTATGGAAAATTTCATCAAATCATGTTGGAACTTCCATCACTAAAGTTCTCACTCGATACTCTGACAGAAATGCTTCGGCCAAAGCGATGTATATCGAGTCAAAATCAAGCATTTTATTAACACCACCAGGCTTGGGGCCATTATGACTAACCCACCAAACGTTCTACCCTATCCCCGAAACGGCAAAGAATTGAGAGCACTCCGTGGTTTGTAGCTTATCATGTTGGGGTCATTTTGAGTCTATTTGAATGATCCCCGGGCAGAGGATCATGGGAAAATCAAAATGGCGACCATTTGGGTTTCCAGAAAAGTAATAGTTTCGTCATTTTTTCTTCCAAATTCTAGTTTTTCTGCGAAAAAAAGTCAGTTTTTCTGCGAAAAAAAGTGGACGAAAACTATTTTATTTGACATCAGATTGTTATTTCAAATTATTCATGCAGTTTTTGCGAATAAAGCTCAAAAGTAACAAAATCGACCAGAAATGGCTTTTTTGAAAATGACGTCACTGTGACGTCATCAAAGCGACCATATTTGATTTGTTTCATATTTTCTGGGATAGCTTGACCCAAGGGTATAATGTGGTAAGTTTCAGCTCCCTAGCTCAAGAGGCAAGGCAATATTTTGCGGGGCCGATATGGCACACCTCTAGGCCTGGGCAGGTCTCAAATCACTCAGGCCAAATAGAGTTAATACTATTTTTATGCAAGACGGAAACCATGTAGCACCTTTGGGACTAACTGAATTTATTCACCTACGTGAGCTTTTGCAGATCTGATTGCACACCTGAAGAAGCAGACCTACCTGTGAAAGCGCGAGATTGTGAATAATTTATATTAGTCTGAAATGTGCCGCATTGTTTCCTTCGTATTGACCATTAACATGGCTACTGATACCGTTATATCTTTTATACAAACTTTTATCCCAATGAATTATGTGTTCTGAAGTATCATACATTTGTCACGTCTTGAACGCGGCATGTTGGAAATGCAAAAGTGAAATATGACGTCTAAATTTTCATGTTAAATTCTGTTATCAACGACATATGATTCGGATTTTTCTGCAGGGTTCCCAGTTAATATTGCAGCCTTACTTAGTGGCACAGATCGTGTTGTATTTTGGACCGGACGCCACCATTTCGAGACCGGAAGCTCTCCTGTATGGCGTACTTTTGGCCTGTTCCGGAATAGTTCTTACACTGACGAAACCTCAGAATTATTTACTGTCAGGCCTAGTTGTCCTCAGACTTAAAGCCGCCCTAACATGTGCAATATACAGAAAGGTTTGTATTTTTATGACATATGTTATGAACACAAGTGCTATCACGGACATTAAACTCAAGCGTCACGCATGATACATCACAAGTGATGTACCGGAAAACGCATCTGCTTATTGTTTCTAAATGATAATTGTAAACAAACTGTACTTTCCCTGTTTGTTTACGAACTACGTTGGACACGTCATGGTAGATTGTGTATTGTGAAATGTGGCTACAGCTTAATGTTATCCAGATCAATGCTATTTACGTACTCAGCCAAATCGGTGCAAACATTGCTAACACAGAAAGATCTCATTGTATTCTTTCGTCTCCAATGATTTTTTTCTATAAATTTCTATATATTTTCTCCTTGGGCTTTCAAGATCAAAACTTCATGATATTCCCTTGACCAATAGAAAATTTCACGTATTCGCTCAGCTACAAGACTAATAAAAATATCACATAGAGAAAACAGTTGACCGCTTCTCTTTTGCAGCATTCGTCTTGCATTTTTATTATGTTTATTTCAAACACATTTAGAATTGGCGGCAACTGTCATACGAAATAGTTATTTCGATTATTGATGCCAAAATTAGTTTATGACTGACGGTGGAATATTGAATATCGGATCTGACGCCAGCTCTCTCAAAGATTTCCTGATAGGATCCTGATTTCTCCGAGAAACTCGAATAATGTCCATGAAGGACGGAAAACCTATCCCTTAACATTGCTCATCATTTGGGTGCATTGTCCCGTCGTACACACGCGCAACGGTATATATATTTTCGGTAAAACGAAGACAAAAAAGAATTGTAGCGCTCGTGATGCCAATTTGTAACCATCGTACAATAATGTTGAAACAATGTTTCTATTGACGAACGCTCTTTTCGTAACAATGTTGCACAATTGGGAAAATTATTTTCTACAAGAAGATATGTTTTGGATACACATTTTTCTTGTATTTCATATGTAGCCTAGTCCTCATTTGGGGGTTTGTCTTCGTTCTTTTTTTTCATAATGAAGTCCTCGTTTGGCACAAAATACATTCAGCCAAGTAGTGTTCATTCTAATCAGCATTTCGAATACAAGACAATATCCCATATAACATGGGAATTATTTCATATATTGTCTGTTCTGAATATTTCTCAACACTAATGTATCGGATTGATTACACGAGTGTGTTATTGGAGTACGATTTCCTGGTTCGCGATTGTCAGAGCGTCAAAACAAGACCCTGTTGTTGAGCGGGTGAATCATGATGACTGAGTACACAAATTATATTTAAGGGTTAATCAAAATAATAAAATACATAATTTCCCTTTATCCTGGGTCAAAAAGTTTTCCCCAGGGACGATAGGCCACCGTATCACCCTAGAAAAATGGTCCCAAACGCTCTGTTATACGGATAAATACAAACAGCGAAATGGACTCAACTAAACTTGTAACACATTACCGATGTTATGAAAAACTTATCATCAATCATCACATTATACGTGCTCATAGATTTTCTCAGTAATTTGGCATGAAGATATCTGATGTCGTGCATTAACCATCCATCAACTCCCATGTAATTTTTCCACTGTAGATCATTAATTTAAACAGTAAGTCATGGCGACAAACAGACTCAGGAATTATTACCAACTTGATATCAACAGACGTGGAGAAATTGAACATGGTGAGTATGATCTAGATAGCGAAGTAGTCAATTATTGTCTGGTGAAGCGGTCACTTATTGACTGGCGAAGCGGTCAATTATTGTCTAGTGAAGCAGTCAATTATTGTATGGTGAAGCAGTCAATTATTGTATGGCGAAGCAGACAATTATTGTATATTGAAGCAGTTAATTATTGTCTCGTGAAGCAGTCATTTATTGTCTGGTGAAGCAATCAAGTATTGTCTCCTGAAGAGATCAATTATTGTCTGGTGAAGCAGTCAATTATTGTCTGGTGAAGCAGTCAATTATTGTCTAATGAAGCCGTCGATTATTGTCTGGTGAATAGCGGGGATTTGGTTTAATGTCACACTCAAGTTTGCCACTCATATGATGACAGCCATTTTGTTTGGTGAAGAAAGCCGGAGTACCCGGATTGAACCACCGCCCGTCGGCAAGTAACCTTCTGTTGACGTGCAAAAGTCATACTGATTTAATCTATTGCTCGTTATTGTATTTTATGCTATTTCTTGTTCAGGTCGATCAGATCAAATCATTGCTCGTATTTCCACTGGAAACAGCTGTGCTGTTTTACCTACTACATCGTCAACTCGGGCCAATGTTTCTTCTTGGGATCGCTCTTTGTGCCATGGTTTTATGTCTGAACATAGTGATTGCCAACAAATACGGAAACTTAAGGTAAATACATGCAACTTCTTATCAGTGTGTTAGTCTGCATATAAATGACGTGATTATTCGGCAACCAATTATAAAAATGGTATTAAGTTGACTGCTCATTTGATTATTCTACACCGAGCGAACGGCAACGGCGCTCAGCTGAGTTCCTAAAATAATTGAGAGACGAATTGGCCACACGCTTCCGGCAATCCCCTGATATTCTCTAAAGCCAACTTATTCAAACGACATCGCAGGCCTTTGCGAGGATGAGAAATTTGACATGCGCTGTCCAGAATAATAATAAATGTTATGTGTGTGGTTGGTTGGTTGGTTGTTTGAATTTTAACGGCGCACCTAACCTTATTGGTCACACGGCGACGTTATGTTTGTGTACCCGTATGACCCAGCTTATGCCAGCATTTTTGTCTTGTTAGGCGAACGATTGTAACATTCTCGTACCGTTGGAAGTTATCAAGACAGCTTATAATCCAGCACCTAGATAGAAGGTTGCTTATGACAGGGACAATCCACGCGTGTGAAAACAATGAGCCACCATTGCCCAATCGGCAGAGGATAGGTGCGTTTAGCCTGGTTCGCGAGATCGGATCCCACTGAAGATATAGATTTATTTTTCCTATCAAAAATAATGTCATACTGAATTATCATAACACAATTATTCAGTTTCAATACACTGTCTAGTTTCAATATATACCTTTCATAGTTAAAGATTTATAACTTTAGCAGGTTTGCATGCACAAGGCGCTTCGACAGAAAAATACGTTTTAAATCAACAGATATCTATCACTGTTTTTAAAAAAATTTCGTCGCACTCAAAGTACACATTTTTGGCAAAGTAAAATTCCAGATTTTGACATTTTACCAAATCCGTAATTACAAGCGTCTGGTCCGTCATTCATAATTCAGCCGTCGCCCATTAAAGAATATCCGCGTCCATAATCCACGAACGTATTCCATATTCCATATAACAGTATTAGCACCAAATTCAAAAGACAATCATAGTATAAATAAACACAGGCTTGTTTCTTGCAATAGGGAAGCGGTCAACAGTTCTTAATGATGCCGGCAAGACATCATGATGTTCTCAAAATATCAAATCCGTATCGCTGATTAGTATTCTTAATCCATAATATTCGTTGTAAAGTCGTTATCTAGAGACTGATGTATCTCAGTCACGCTATGATTGTGACTGTTCATATGAGCACCATGGGGATCTTGAAGTACGTGGGTTCATACGGCCTCTAGCCCCGGGTTAAGCGGAATTAGACACAAGTTACGAAATGTAACGCCACAGATCTTGCACGTAACGCCATAGATCTTGCACGATACTCTCCTATTTTGCTATCAACATGCGATATGTATCGCCAAATACAACGATTGCGATTTTTTCATATCATAACGTATTCTCATTTAACCCTACCAGGCCTGGAGGGGAGGGGGAGGGGGCAAAATGACCCCCTACCAAACTTTCTGCGCTATCTCCGGAACGACAAAAGCGGAGAGCTGAAGCTCCGTGACGGTATAGTTTATCGTCATGGGGTTATTTTGAGCCTATTTGCCTAACCGCCCGAGCAGAGGATCATGGGCAAATTCAAGATGGCGGCCGCGTGGGGCTACCAGAAAAGTGATGTTTTCGTCATATTTATTCAAAATATCTGCTTTTGCGCGATGAAAAGTGGGCGAAAACTATTTTATTTCACATCACATTAATATTTACTCATTTTTATCACGCAGTTTTTGTAGAGAAATTGCATAAATAAAAAATTCGGAAAATGTGATCGAAAAATCGACCAAAAATGCCGTTTTCGAAAATGACGTCACTGTGACGTCGTCAAAACGGTCATCTTGAATTGTTTTACATTTTCTGGTAGAGCTTGACCCAAGGGTATAGTGTGATAAGTTTCAGCCCCCTAGCTCAAGGGGTAAGAAAAATACTTACGGGAGGCCATTTCGAATCACCCCCTCCCTCCAGGCCTCCACAGGTACCAAAAAGCGCAGGCCAGATAGGGTTAAATCCCTGAAACGAGGTTATTCAGAAACCTGACAATGGAGATTGATCCTAAAAGGGATGTGTTTTCTTGGACGAAGGGGGGGGGGGGACATTTCGCCTCCAGCCTGACAAAGATCAATTAAGAAATAATCGTATATGCGAAATAAAATTAATTTCGGAAAGTAAATGCAAATGGCCGCCGGTTACAACACAACACGATAACAATAGGTTACTAAATTGGCTCTTGGAAAACAAGCTAGGTCAAAAAACTATCGAATAAAATTCAATGGAGTTTAACCAAGAAATAAAAACATTGCATCACGGGATATCGTCCAGTTTTAAAGCTATTGATTGGTGGATTCAGTGTTTTAGATAAAGCTATTGATTGGTGGATTCAGTGTTCTAGATAAAGCTATTGATTGGTGGATTCAGTGTTTTAGCTAAAGCTACTGATTAGTGAATTTCAGTGTTTTAGATAAAGCTACTCATTGGTGGATTCAGTGTTTTAGATAAAGCTATTGATTGGTGGATTCAGTGTTTTAGATAAAGCTATTGATTGGTGAATCCAGTGTTTTAGATAAAGCTACTGATTGGTGGATTCAGTGTTTAGATAAAGCTACTGATTGGAGAATCCAGTGTTTTAGATAAAGCTACTGATTCGTGAATCCAGTGTTTTAGATAAAGCTACTGATTGGTGAATTTCAGTGTTTTAGATAAAGCTACTGATTGGTGAATTCAGTGTTTTAGATAAAGCTACTGATTGGTGGATTCAATGTTTTAGATAAAGCTACTGATTGGTGAAATCAGTGTTTTAGATAAAGCTTCTTATCAGTGAATTCAGTGTTTTAGATAAAACTTCTGATTGGTGAATCCAGAGTTTTAGATAAACTACAGGTTGGGAAATTCAGTGTTTTAGATAAAGCTACTGATTGGTGAATTCCGTGTTTTAGATGAAGCTACTGATTGATGAATTCAGTGTTTTAGATAAAGCTACTGATTGGTGGATTCAGTGGTTTAGATAAAGCTATTGATTGGTGAATTCCATGTTTTAGATAAAGCTTCTGATTGGTGAATCAGTGCTTTAGGAATTCAGTGTTTTAGATGAAGCTACTGGTGGGTTCAGTGTTTTAGATAAATTCTGAATTTTGATTGGCCTCATTGCACAAAGGTCTCAAGTTTATAACCCCAGAAACTCCCCGGAACCCTGTAGCGTTTCTACTACCAGATCGTTTTACACTAGCATTCCGGAAATGGAAACTTGATATTTCGCACATGCGCATGTGGAAAAAATGGGAAGGCAATCCATCTAATCATAGCTTTTCCGTAAAGAATCATTACAATGTGTTGATTGATACATTTTTTTCCAGAACGGCAATAGGTTACTGGGGCGATCGAAGAATTGCAACCATGAAGGAGATAATTTTTGGAATGAAGATTGTGAAGATGTTTTGCTGGGAGGACTCGCTCACCGCCAGGGTAGAGAAGTTACGAAGGTCTCATTTTTATCTAAAAAACTGCATTATACTATCACTGTTCTCCATATCAAATCATTAATAAAAGTTGGAATATCTATCATAGCGGGGTGTATATCTCTATCAATTTAAAATTCAGAACACTATAGATTTTTTTCAGTCCGATATCGATGGCGTTCGCGAATCCTTAACCCTACCTGACCTGGGTAGGAGGGCATTATAGCCACCCCAGCCAAAATTTCTCCCCTCTTCTCGAAACGGCAAAAAACTGAAAGCCGAAAATCCGCGAATCGTTAGTTTATCATATTGTGCTCATTTTGACCACGAGTATAGGGTCATGGTAAATTCAAGATGGCAGCCATGTAAGGTACCAGAGAAGTGGTGTTTCCGCCATTTTTCTTCTAAATACCTGCATTTCTTCGAGCACAATTGGGCAAAATCTATTTCATTTCACATCAGACTATTTACTTATTTATCATACAGGGTATAGTGTGATAAGTTTCAGCTGCCTAGCTCAGGAGTTAGGACAAATATTGGAGTGTTGGGTGGGGGGGGGGGGGCATTTCGCAGGTCCCCAAAAGTCCAGGTCAGATAGGGTTAATCCGACTGCAAGCCTCGGATCTGATATTTAATGGTCAGTCGTTCCAAGATAACTGCACCTTGAGTGGCGAAGTCAGCACCAAAAATGAAGCAGCCAAAACACAACAATATCTATAAAAACAAGCTGGTTTCTTTACAAGAGTGAAGTGGTCAACAGTTTTCAATGAAGCCGTCTAATCCATATTACTGACAAACATTTCTCCATCCAAATCTCTCTCCTAAGTCTATCACTACCGAAGTCCATATGAGGATTAGTAGTCAAAATACAAGCCTGTTAATTGACAAACTGTAAAACATTGGATTTATATCTCTTATATTAAACCACTGTCTATTATACAGAGAAGAAACTCGGTTTCTTGCACAGGCCTCTGTGCTACGTGGTATAAATGTCTGCCTTTCAAGCATCCTTGGCCGACTGATGATATTTGCCATATTCGTTGGAAGCTGGTGGCTAGGAATAAGCTTACCATCATCATCTGTGATTCCCGCAATTGGATGGCTGGAAATATTTCAGTATAACAGTCGACTGGCCATTGAAAGTCTCGAGGATGCGCTACAAATATTTCAGTCGTTACACAGAATTCAGGTGAGATATTTTAACCCTATCTGGCCTGGGCTTTTTGAGACCTGTTCAGGCCTGGTGGTGGGACCAAAATGCTCCCCCACCCCAATTATTTTTCTTACCCCTTCAGCTATGGAGACTCACCACACTATACTTTTGGGTAAAGTGTTAACAGAAAATGTGAAAAAAAATCCAAGATGGCCACTTTGATGACGTCAAAGTGACGCCCTTTTCAAAAATGGCATTTTTTGGACAATTTTTCAGTCAGATTTTTTTTTATTTTCTATTTATGTAATTACTCCGCAAAAACTGCATGATAAATTAGTAAATAATAATACGATGTGAAATAAAATATTTTTGTATGCTTTTCATCTAGGGAAAGCAGACATTTTAAAGAAAAATGACGAAAACATCACTTTTCTGGCACCCCACTTGAACACCATCTTGAATTTGCTCATGATCCTCTGCACCACGAGTTCTGCAAGCAATCTCAAAATAAACTATAAAGTCACGGAGTGTCAGCTCTCATTTTTTGTCATTTCGGAGATAGCACAGAAAGTTTGGAAGGGTTGGTCCCCCAGGTCTGGTAGGGTTAAATCCACACAATATAATAATTCATATTATGAGAATCCCCTAATATGGGCATCCTTTCGACATCCTCTTATGGAGCCGTCTTTTTCGCAAATACCATTGTCCCCGAATGGGAGCTTGTTTCAAAATTATAAGCAGAACGACATAAGCAACCCATACATCATTTGTCTTTTCACATCTACTCGAACCAGGAGGTTTTTAAATGTCCCCTGTGTAACTGGATACGAACAATGGATGTATAGATACTCCAAATCCTCGAAGGGATGGACGCTGTTACTCGTTTATTTAACCGTAACAATGTATATTTGAAACATTGACACCTGCACCTGTCAAAGTCTGTCATCATTCGCTTTGAAATCTTAGACAATGTCAGTAAACTTGTAGTACCTGCATACTGGTCGTACATTGCCAAGATGTTGAAATGCGTCTATAATTACTGAACATCATCACTGTTTATCTAGGAATTATGACATTCGCCATTTTCCATGTACTTGAGGGAGAGAATACACTTGTGTGATCCATAGATCCACTTGGCGATGGCCATTCACATTGTTGCCTGGAAACCACAAGGCGTCATTATGAATATTTATGTCTTGATTGCTTAAATGTTTCCCGAGGCATCGCTGTGCCAAGTTACATCCGACAGCCTATGCGTGATGCAGATAGCAACACTTGAGTATTTCTCGAGTATTTTTCACAAGCTTAAAATGATGAATCGCAGAAAATAATCAGACCTCGAGAGCACTGCAGGCATGTCCATTTATTGTTTGATTGGTTAAACTTGATCATGACAATTTGGCCAAATACGGTTCATGATCACCAAAGTAAAAACAGGTCTTGTCTATTTACATGTATATCTTGAACCTACCTGGCATGTGGGGGTGGGGGGTGGGGGGCTCTTTCCGCCCAGTTGGGTTTCTCTTCTATCCCCGGAACGACAAATAAAAAATGTGAGCTGAAACTATGTGGCTTTTTAGATTATCATATTGGGGTCATTTTGAGGTTATTTGCATGACCCTTCGAGCAGAGGATCATGGGTCAATTCAAAATGGCGGCCATGTGGGGTACGAGAAAATTGTTGCTTTTCTGTATGGGAAAGTGGGTAAAACCTATTTTATTGCATATCAGATTATTTTTTACTAATTTATCATGCAGTTTTTGGGAGAAAAAACGAAAATAAAAAAAATTGACCGAAAAATCGTTCAAAAACGCGCTTTTTGAAGAGGACGTCACAGTGACGTCATTATGGCGTCCAGCTTGGATTCTTTTTACATTTTCTTGTATGACTTGACCGAAAGATATAGTGTGGTGAGTTTCAGCCCCCTAGCCTTGGCGATAGCGAAAATATATAGGGGACACTTTCCGCCGAAAATAAAAAAATCGAAAATTCTGACCGAAAAATCGTTCAAAAACGCTCTTTTTGAAGATGACGTCACAATGACGTCGTTATGGCGGCCACCTTGGATTTTTTTTTACATTTTCTTGTGCAGCTTAACCTAAAAATATAGTGTGGAAAGTTACAGCCCTCTAGCCTTAGCGATAGCGAATATATATACGGAGGGGGTGGGGGCACTTTGTGGCCGTGAAAATGTTGATAAACCTCTGATCAGGTTTTAGGACACTTCAAAGGACAACCTTGAGTCATGTTCACCATATATCTACTCATCTGTTGGAAACCTATCGGAAAACTACATGCACATGCACATCCTGTAAGCTTTAATAGTTCCAGATATATTGCTCTGATCATATGACGGAACACAAACGTGACCTTATCAAACGGACCTAACTCTGATCATTGTCATTTAAATCTGGTCATGGGCCCCTTTCAAAGCATTTACAAGAGAAGATTTTACGCTGACAGGCTTGGATTGATGTCACGGAGCCAAAACATTGATCTTCAGACTTAGTCCAAACATGGGTCACAGCCACCATTTGATCTCTTTGGAACCCCGAAGACTTTAATTTAAAACTCAATTAGTTCAGTAGTTCATGAGATATTGTGATGAAAAGACCAGTGTAACCTCAATTTGACGCCATGTATTGTGATCTAACAGATTGGGTCAGACATAAGTTTAAAGATTGAAGTAGTTAGCGAGACATTACGCTGATAAGCTCAGTGTGACGCTTACGCCGACACTGGCGTCGAGTCGATGTACAGAACAAAAACTTTATTCCATCCCCCACCCTCCACCTTCTACCCTCGCTATTCCTTCCCATTATTGTGCAGACATACATGTGGCATATCGTAAAATCACTGCGATGAAACAAAAAAAACATATTGTAATATTGGATACTATACCCTTTATCCAGAGATTATGACCAACTCTACACATGCACGACCAGTATCATAATATGTATCTCGTTATCTTCTTCCTGGATAGATTTAATAGTTAAGCTTCGCTGGCGGGAAAGAAAAGAGAAATCGGAAAACAGTATACTAATGCATTGAGGCCACATTACTACTCATCCGCACGACACATTTAACACATAACCATAACAGTATTTCCGATTTGCTTTTGTTCACAAACTGCCATCTCCACGTGCAGAAATTCCTGATGCTGCCCGAACTCCAGTCCGATAGATTGCGAAATATTGCTCGGAGTAGAGGGAGATCTGGTCATCAGGGCGATATTACTATCACAGAGATTTACGCCAGTTGGTTTACTGCAGAATACGTGAAACACAAGGATGCTTGCGAGTATGAGAAGGACGAAAACCATGAGGCAATAACTGCAGGATTACTGAGATCTACAGTCAAAACGGTGAGTCTCAATGTGTTTAAATATATATATGGAATAGGTGATGTTTGGATGAAAAGCTCCGGAATTTATTTAGCTTAGAGCAATGGGAGAAATTACGGAAGCGTATTAGTGCCAGTGTGAAAAAAAATCTGAGATTTATCTCCTAATTAGGACTTATTATCTTCTAATTAGGAGAAAATTATCTCCTAATTAGGACTTATTACCTCCTAATTAGGAGATAATAAGTCCTAATTAGGAGATTATAAGTCCTAATTAGGACTTATTATCTCCTAATTAGAAGATAATTTTCTCCTAATTAGGAGATAATAAGTCCTAATTAGGAGATTATAAGTCCTAATTAGGAGAATATAAGTCCTAATTAGGAGATAATTTTCTCCTGATTAGGAGATAATAAGTCCGAACTAGGAGATAAATCTCAGAATTTTTTTTTCACACTGGCATCTAATACGCTTCCGTAGAAATGCGATATATCTATATACACACATTGAATCACGCTGCTAGGTTTATCAAAATGTTCATTTAAAGTTTAACAATAGCCTAATTGGCATTATGCTTAATTGACTACTATGGACTACTTAGCTGATCAACTAATAAACAAATTAACATATTCCATGTTCTGTCAAGACCAGTCTAGTAGGGCTACAGCAGCACGTTCTCGCCAGCTAATTTGAGTAGGTTTATTCAACAATATACACATGCATCCTCTCCTATCAGTTGGCAATTACACATGGAACAACACCTTTCACCTTCTGAATTTTTCGGTTAAGTCTATCGACCAGTTTCAATCGGGAGCCAAGGATTTGTGGTTCTAGAGTTCTAAAGTATTTTTCTTAAGTTTTCAGGTAAACCCTTCCAAACATTTGACGTTATCTCCGGAACGACAAAAAGTTGAAAGATGTCACCCCATGAATTTGTAGTTTATCATATTGTGGTCAACATAAGGGCGATTGAACCATGTAAGGTTATTAAATCCCAATCCTACCAAACACTACAGCGTAACCTCATAAATACAACAAAATAGAGAGCGAAAACTTTCCAGCTTTATAGCTTAAGTTATTTGTGGTCTTTTTCAACCTACATTTATATGCATAATCGTACGTGCCAAATATCATGGGCACATGCAAAATGGGTAAACTGCTAGAAGTATAGTGTTGAAAGATTCAGCCCGATAATTTCAATTGGAATATATTCAAATATATCGCCAACCCCCTCCCCCCCTCTTTTCTTCCCTCACTTCCAACACATCTTCAAAGTAAATTATGCCTTATTTCGGCATATATTTGTTTATTGAACGCAATGAATGGGATGTTATACTAAGGCACAAAGACAGCACATGTATCGTTATTTAATCCGAGCATCACATGGAAATGGAGGAGTTAATTTTATTTTTCCCGCAATAATTTTTCAGGACCGTTTCATGACAAAACCTGAAAATAGCAAGGTCATTACAGGTCACGTGACTGGTAATACTGATGTTGCCATTTGAATTGAAAGAAGAGTTCATTTATTAAGCGATTTCTTATTTCTTCGATCTTCAGTGATTTCTCGTGTGGTAGATACTTGGCCTAAGCAAAGTGACTGCAAAATCTGTGTTGAAAATGTAATGATATCCAGTCCAACGTTTTATTCGTGGTGTTATAAGTTTACTGAATGACTGCACAAAAAAATTGTGTTGTGCCCAGTTTAGTACCATGATTGTATTGAAAGCTACACAATATCTGTTAGAATTGGCTCGAATGTGTATATTTTAGTGATAATATGTTGATTTCAATATGAAATATGTTGCTGCCACTGTTCGATTTTGTTGTATATTTAACGCCGTTCCTTCGAAGCTACTGAGAATTTGTCCCATTTTTGTGTCTCGTCGGTAACCCTTAGAACCGTCTGAAACACGTTTCCTGTGGTTAACCACTATCGCCATAGGTGTAATAAAAGTAATAAAGTCACAAGAACAGCTAAGCGACCCTCATTATCATATGCATATATAACAACAGAGAAAACATTTGCTTGTAATATTGGTGTCGGACAATGCGATTATCACCATTGTGGATTGGATTGTTTTCTCCGTGCCCATGACAATGTGGTACTGGCTGAATCAACTGAAGACATTCAAAAGAGCCTAAATGCATTATCTTATTACGGCGACATTTGAATTAAAGACGCCAATATATTAAAAACAAGAGCCCAAGGGGCTTCATTATACGCCCGTGTATCTGGAATTACATTGGTCCAATTTTCTAGGTTGTTTGATAGCCTTGATTCCAATTGGTAGCTAGCTTACAATTTTGTGCTTCTGAGAATGTAACATATATAACATGTTACATTGAATGATAAACTAAATCGAGCCGAAATCTTGGTAACTAGTTGACCTTGAAGCAAGACCCGAGAGCTCACATATCCCACACTGAAATCGACAATAGTCAAACACGAAAATAGTAGTTTTCCTGCAAATGGATTACTTTCAGACGAGATAATTTTTCATGAAGGGAGAAGAAAGTGATGAAGTAAACCTTTGTTCTTGAGTTAGTAAAGAGGTATGAAGTTCATAAAGGACCCCTCTCCCCGTTAAATTACTAAATATATGGTTTTTATTTCACAACAGTTTATCTAAATGTAGCTGTTTCAAACATGGGAGACAACTCCACAGGATGAATGCCATATACATGTAGGGAAGCAGACTCTGAATATTCCAACCTAACACATATGGTCAGCTAAACTTGATTCAGTTTTGAAGGACTGTGACCTTGACCTTGGACAAATTTATCTCAAAATGTATGGCTCCTCGTTGCCATGCGAGTAAGGTATACTCAAAGTTTGGTACCATTCCATACATTGAGACTAGAGATATCGCATGGACAACAAATGTTAATGGATGAATGAACAGAACGCAACATCGCATTACATGACGTCGTCTTCGACAGGCATATGAAAATGTGATTTCCTGATTTTGGGGTCACAGTTACCTTGACCTTTGACCTTGACCTAAATTTTGGTACACGACACTTCGTCTTCCGTCAATGTATCAATGGACACAAAAAATCATGATTTTTATGAATTTCATGATTTTGGGGGTCACAGTGACCTTGACGTTCGGCCTTGACCTACATTTTGGTATGTGACACATCATGTCCCCCTAATGAATCTACGGACACAAAACAAAGTAATTTTCAAAGATTTCTGGATTCTGGAGTCACAGTGACCTTGACTATTGACATTGACCTAAAGTTTGGAACGTGACAAACCATCTCCCCGTAATTTCTCAATGGACACAAAAAATCATGATTTTGTAACAATTTAACGATTTTGGAGTCACAGTGGCCTTGACCTTTGACCTACATTTTGGTATGTGACACATCATGTCCCCCTAACACAAAAACAATGTTATTTTTAATAATTTCCTGATTTTGGGGTCACAGTGACCTTTGACCGTGACCTAATTTTTAGTATGCGACACTTCATTTCCCCCTATTAAATCCACTCACCAAATATTAGTAATTTGTAATGATTTCCTGATTCTTAGGTCACACTGACCTTTGACCTTGATTCTGGTGTGACAGTGATCTTGACTATTGACCTGGATCTAAATGTTGATACATAACAATTAACGATTTTGGAGTCACAGTGGCCTTGACCTTTCACCTACATTTTGGTATGTGACACATCATGTCCCCCTAACACAAACAAAAAAATATTTTTAATAATTTCCTGATTTTGGGGTCACAGTGACTTTTGACCGTGACCTAATTTTTAGTATGCGACACTTCATTTCCCCCTATTGAATCCACTCACCAAATATCAGTAATTTTTAATGATTTCCTGATTTTTAGGTCACACTGACCTTTGACCTTGATTCTGGTGTGATAGTGATCTTGACTATTGACCTGCATCTAAATTTTGGTACATAACAATTAACGATTTTGGAATCACAGTGGCCTTGACCTTTCACCTACATTTTGGTATGTGACACATCATGTCCCCCTAACACAAAATCAAATGTATTTTTAATAATTTCCTGATTTTGGGGTCACAGTGACCTTTGACCGTGACCAAATTTTTAGTATGCGACACTTCATTTCCCACTATTGAATCCACTCACCAAATATTAGTAATTTTTAATGATTTCCTGATTTTTAGGTCACACTGACCTTTGACCTTGATTCTGGTGTGACAGTGATCTTGACTATTGACCAGGATCTAAATTTTGATACATGACACAACGGCTACCCGTAATTTCTCAATGGACTCACAAAATCATGATTTTTAACAATTTCATGATTTTTGGGTCACAGTGAACTTGACCTTTGACCTTGACCTACATTTTGATATGTGACACATTGTGTCCCCTCACACAAAGAAATGTTATTTTTAATAATTTGCTGATTTTTGGGTCAGTGACCTTTGACCTTCGACCTTGACCTATATTTTGGTATGCGACACCTCATTTCCCCCTATTGAATCCACTCACAAATTTTTTGTAATTTTTTATGATTTCCTGATTTTTCCATCACACTGACCTTTGACCTCTGACCTCGTCCTACATTTCGTATGCAACACATCGTCATAGGGCAGCCACTCACCAAAAATTGGAACTGTAGATAGAAAACTGTCAATGATCAATGGTTTCCTGATTTTAGGCAACAGTGACTTTTGACCTCTGCCCTCGACCTCAATTTAGGTACGCGACACATCGTCTTCACCTAACGTATCCACTCACAAAAAAAATGCAACTGTGGATAAAAAATGTTCACAGATATAGACCGGACAGGTACATTTCAGTGATTTCTTGTTTTTTAGGCCAGTGACCTTTGACCTCTGCCCTTGACCTTCATTTTGGTACGCGACACATCGTCTCACCGTAGGGTATCAACTCACCAAAAATTAGAACTATAGATAGAGAACTGTCCCAGATATAGACCGGACACGAGGGACGGACAGACGGACAGACGGACACACGGACGGAAACCGCCATCACATAATACGTCCGCATTTTGGCGGGCGTATAAAAATGCATGAATTTCTCAGAAAGGAAACAAAAAAAAATAGCTCGTCTCGCCTTTACAGTTGTGTTCAATACTAGAAGAAAACGAAAACCTGAAAGTATGACACTACTAAACTATTTTAAGGTTAACTCAAAAGATTATTCAGCTAACATTGTTATACGACTGTGAAGTCTGGAGACCTGAGAAACCAGAACGATATAGATAAAGTACAACGACATTTCACCGAACGAGGGTCCTTGATGAACTAGGGACGTTCCCAGTGAGTTTAAAAGGGAAAATCCGATTGATATCATACTTGTTGGAGATGATCGAAGGTGATATCACGCAGTTCTGTACTTTATTTATAGTGTAATACCGATATCGATATCATTGGAAAAGCCCAGGCTGAACGAAATAAAATAAATATCCTACAAACTGCTTCAACAATGTAATGACTTGAAAGAAAAGGCTTTTTAAGAATACTCGAAGGATGTTTACAAGATCAATTGATTCAGGAGCGGCAGGGCGATATGGGCAATCTATTTAAAGGTAAAAAAGATAAGATAGCTTTTTAATTGTCGGTGTTAAAGCAATAAAACATTAGCGCACAAGGTAATATTATTACCGACAACCCGGATAAAATATACAATGTTTATTAAAAAGAGTTTGAATTTGGACAGTACTTAACAACTTTACATGAAACCTCGAGGAAAATACTTACAAAATTTAGAACCACAAATCATTGGATCCCGATTGAAACTGGTCGATAATACGCCTATAATTCTCCCAAATGAAAGGAGAGGAGATGAGTTTCATTTTCTTTTCTTTTGCCAGAATCTAACGATTTACAGAGAATGTTTACCTATTCATGAGTACGTAAGACAAACTTAAGGAAAATGACACTTGTTACACGGGAAGAATGAAAATATACTACTGAAACTGTGTAAATAGTATGGAAGCCCGTAGAGCAAATAATGACTGATGGGCTATATGAATTACGTATATGAATCGGCATGACGATATCAAAGAAAATCAACCAAGAAATATATATAAAATTAGCAAAGTAAAGAAAAATATCACTTATTGTCATGTATACATTGTATAGGGAATTCTGTTTTTGTATACCTGTTTCCTTACGAGGGAATAAAACGAAATAGAAAATTTACATCTCTTGTATATCAATTAAACGCAGCCTAGCTGATCCGTTATTGTCACACCGGAACCTTATGCAACGTTAACATAAAATTCTAATAGCTCGACGAGAATGTGAACGAATGTAATATTCATTATGCTTTCAGATGTCCGAATTCCAAATAAAGAATGTCTCTGTGAGGATAAACGCTGTAAGTAATCATTAACATGGTATTATTATTTTTCACAACTCAAATGCCTATCACTGGGTGAAATGTACTGGTTTCCAAAAATGCGGATTCTTGGCGGAAACCAGTTGGAAACTGTAACACCCCATTTCCAGCCTGTTTCCGCATTGCGGAAACCAGTGGAAACAGGTGTTTTGGTTTCCGCCAAGAATCCGGTGCACGGAAACTGGACAGAAACCTGTTGTCAAATTTCCGCCCAGATTACGCTTCAGCGGAAACGGGTGGGAAACTGATGTTAGTTTCCGCTCTGTTTCAAATGCATCGGAAATGGACTGTAAACTGGTACTGGAGTTTCCGACCTGTTTCCGCTCGAGCAGAAACAGCTTGGAAACCAACGCGAGTTTCCCCCATGTTTCCAATCCAGCGGAAATAGACCGGAAACTGCTATTCAACTTTCCAATCGGTTTCCGCTTGAGCAGAAACACATCGGAAACTGACCTAGGTTTTTGTCCAGTTTCCGTGTACCGGAATCTTGGCGGAAACCTAGGTCAGTTTCCGATCTGTTTCTGCTCAAGCGGAAACCGACTGGAAAGTTGAATAGCAGTTTCCGGTCTATTTCCGCTGGATTGGAAACATGGGGGAAACTCAACTGATGTTGTTAAATTTCCGCCCAGATTCCGCTCCAGCGGAAACTGGTCAGAAACTGATGTCAGTTTCCGCTCTGTTTCCAATGCAGCAGAAATGGACTGGAAACTGGTATTGAAGTTTCCAACCTGCTTGTGAAATGGCTCAGATACCAACGTGAGTTTCCGCTCTGTTTCAAATTCAGCGGAAATGGACCGGAAACTGCTATTAAGTTTCTAGCCTGTTTCCGGTTGCGCAGAAACAGGTCGGAAACGGACATAGGTTTCCGCTAAGACTCCGGTGCACGGAGACTGGACGGAAAGCTGTCCTTAAATTTCCACTACAGTGGACACTGGTCAGAAACTGATGTCAGTTTCTGTTCTGTTTGCAATCCAGCGGAAATGGACTGGAAACTGGTAATGAAATTTCCAACCTGTTTCCGCCCAGGTTACGCTCCAGCGGAATCTGGCTAGAAACTGATGTCAGTTTCCATTCCGGGTTCTCCATTTCTTTGGGAACACCTGTACAATCATATCTAAACAGGTGTATGTGGTTGTTAACTGCCGAGTGCAGCGAGGCGTTTAAAAATTAGGCCGGGGGCCTGGGGGCCGCCAGAAACCCCACATGCTCTGTGGTGCAATCTGAGCCATTTTGGGATGAAAATTCCTAGCAAAGGGTATTTTTATGTAGCATTCAGCAATTAAGCTACCCCGTCCCAGCATGCCCAGTCACCCCCAAGCCAGATTTCTATTAAGCTTACATAACAATATCAAACAGGTGGATTAAGAAAAATCAACATTAAGTAAGAACTTTGTAGATTTTGAAGTGGAAGTTAAACAAATAGGCTGATGCTGTGTGAAGAAATTTGACCTGGCCTAAACTGTTCTGAAATCTGAACATCATGCCAAATCTAAATAAAATCTTCTTTTTGGGGGGGGGATATCTTTATGCTATAAATTGTATCAGGATAATTGCAAAAAATAGGTTCATTTATAGTGTTGAGAATTAATTGTCGCTTAATATGCCGTCATTGGCTTTAACGGGTGAATTTGAAGACCCCATTGTCGTTGTTGTTGTAACTGGCACTGCATCAAAATGTTCGACATAGTCACATTTTGAGTCGCTGTCATTAATATTCGGCGGCACTGTACTGACAGCATCGCCATCCCCGTGAAAAGATCATCTTTTATTTCGTTTGAAGGGTTCGCTCAAACTCAGTTGTCAACGTTTCATTTCGAAAATTTCCCCTCAACCCCGTACAGTCATTCCACAGGCAGCTGGTCATTCTGTCGACGACTAAAACCGGAAGCCCAATGTACGACGCTTCTGATTGGCTCATCTATTGTATTCAACCAATCAACAGGATTATAACATCGCAAAACCGGAAACAGGCCATGTTATGCAGTGTATAGATTCCGTTACCGTAAGGTTAGAGGAAGTTTGACTTTTTCCTATTTCATACCATGTGAAAAGATCATCTTTTATTTCGTTTGAAGGGTTCGCTCAAACTCAGTTGTCAACGTTTCATTTCGAAAATTTCCCCTCAACCCCGTACAGTCATTCCACCAATCTCGAAACCAGAGCTATCCGGTCCTGTCCTCCCTACTATGCTCTGGGAGGGCGCTCGGCAGTACGATCGGTCATTGGATAGAAAACAAAACCCTAGAATTTAGAACGTAACGAGAGCGTATCTGTGGGATCAAGCCGACGTCCCGACGTCATGAATGTTACGAGCGCGTCTGAAAGATGACGTAGCCTACTAGAATTCTTTATGCATTCTTGCGAAACATTTTTTTATTCCGACGTCATGACGTTATGACACTGGCCATGAAAATGACTCATGACTGACGTTCTATAAAGAATTGGATATGTTCCAATGGAACCGGAAGGGGCCACGTGAAAGAATTTTTCAATGTATTATGGGACCAATTTTCAGCGACCGTCGTCCCAGGGGTTCATAATGTATTTTAAACGGGAAACAAGAGGAAGTAACTCTGCCTATTAGGAAATGCTTGAAACAGGGACTGGACGGAACGTCACAAGGGAGCTAACTTTACAAGAAAAAACTGCACAATATACTGTGCATTTTTTGTCACCAATGAAAACTCCGTATTCTGACCCCGGCCCCAACTCAAAGGATTTGATTGGTTCATTCATATACGCACGCTGGAAGCAATTAATGCGTTCATGTGACGTCAACAATGAGAATGACGTTACTACCATGACCTCAACAATGGGAATGACGTTATTGCCGAGACGTCACAATATGCCGTTAGAATGAAATTGATACAAATATTGCGACCGAAGGTAAAAACATGTCAATCGTCCAGACTAATCACGCCTCCAGATGGAATCTTTACACGACGAAACCCATCAAATCGTCCAGTCTCTATTTTAAAAATATTTTTTTCATTTTTTTTTTCATTTTTTTTCTCATTCTATTTATTAAAGATCATTTTATTATTAATAATAGTACATATGAAATAGAGACTCATCCAGTCTAGCCTTCTTCATAATTAACACGATATATAAGGACTCTTCATCTAGTCTGCAACTTGTACGTGGCCCACTATTGGTATGTATTGGCCCCTCCGTCTGTTTTATTGATTGATGTGATTGTTCTAGTGATTGTACTCTGTCCTAAATGGGCTTGTTTCTAGTACAATAAATTGAATTGAATTGTCCCACGGTTTGGTGTTGCACTGACATGACCGATAACATTCCAATGCAAAACTCCTCACAGTAATGATATGTCTCTGTCTATCTCGCCTTGAAGCAGTGATCAGCCATCAAAATATAGTCCCCTGGCAAGGCATGTTATCGAGTTTAACTGGAATAAAATTACAAGCTAAATATAACAAATGCCACAAAACTTTCTGTCCGTACAAACGGCATTTGATTATTTGTTGGAACGAAGGTGGAAAACAGTCAAGACCAATTTGACCTTGGGAAGAGATCACGGCGCCCCACAGCAGTACGGATTGGGACTATTTTACAAATGGCTGCCTATTTCTTTTTCGTATGTGACGATCTTGTTCATCAAACTGTCATATTAGAAGATACCAAGCGGAAAAGAGTCGAATTACGATACCAGGAATGATTTGGACCAGGTAAGCATCGCAAAATTATCTCACATTCCTCGGTGAGGAGAAAACTGAGCATTTATACCCTTGGGCATAAACGTGAGAAAATTATGTTGAAAACTGGGCTCCCCGTGATGGTTTTAGGTGGGTACATTACATTGTGCCGATCAAGCTCTATTCTGGTCAAATATTCTGTACGTATTTACAAATGGTATACACAGCCACACTGTATAGCACAATGATGCACTGCAAACAGATTTGAAGACATTTTTAAAAATCCATTTGGCACTGAATTTCTGTTAAGAAGGCCTCTATCTGTCTATATGGTGATAATTCTCTGATTATTCAATCAAACTTTGCACCCATATCAGGCTCAAATTTTGATCCTGAACATTCTAAATAAAGGAAAAATTACAGACATAACCTGTTTATAGCGTCCTAGGCTTTGGATTATGGATTATGAGAGGAAATAAATTTCTGTTTTGGTATCATTCCCTCTTACAACATGCTAAACAAGAACGGGGAACAATTCTTCAGCAGTCCATGACTTGATCAACTGGGGTACAGATTAGCCACATATATGCAGAATGTGTCGTGCACTTCTTTTGTTGGCAGTTGGGATTATTAGACTGTTTATCGTAACTTAAACAGGTTGGGGAAAATACCTTGATCGGGGTATTGCCCAATCGTGGTATAGGCTATGTCAACTTCAGTTTTTATATATTTATGGAAAATGTGGACATTCACAAACATGCCGGACTGCATGAATCTTTCAACAACATTCATTGCTTCATTATTCCATGATTTTCACGGCAACGTATTGCTTCGTTTTATGCGACTAATCATTCAAATTAGCCACTTAAATATTTCAAAAATGAAACATGGCTTCAAATGACATTCGGTGAAATTTATTCTGCAAAATGAAAAAAAAAAACATTGGGTGGCATTACTTTCCACAGCTGTCCTGCAAATCAGTAGCTTTTCTTGTTGCCGTGAATTTCAGGTAGGCCTATACCTGCAATTCTTAGAGACACGTTTGAGAAATGACGTCGTCTGTTTGTATTGTTGCGATTAATTTTCAATTATGAGTCAAGGTCAAGGTCGAAGGTCATAGGTCACTGACCCCAAAGTCAGGAAATTATTAAAAATAACTGTTTTTTTTTGTGTCAGTAGATACATGAGGGAGACACGATGTGTCACATACCAAAATGTAGGTCACTCTGACCCCCAAAATCATGAAATTGTTAAAAATCATGATGTTTTTTGTGTCCATTGATACACATCCTCGCGAGCCAGTGTATCGATCGATCTGTTAGGATCGATACACTGGCTTAGTTAGTTACCGATAGGAGTTCTGGATATATCTTGTCATTTGCAGAGCTTTATTAGAAGCCTAGGCCTGACAGCAAGAATATGATATCAACTTTCCCATCCACTTCCTCATGAATTACCAGTATTGCATAGCCTGGCCTTATAGACCATTTCGATTTAGTTTTCACTCTGACTAACCTTAATAAAACTTTTGATTTTTACAGAATGTTGTTGAGAAGTACAGAATAAGACGAGCAAGTAACATTCCCCTTGGTGATCCTGACATCTGTTTACCCTGATAGACCAATAAGCGAAGAGAGGCGCTATAAAGATGTTATCCTGCAGGTGCCAGTTGCTCCAAGTGAAGTGAAAATGATTACTTGGACTTCAGTGAACACGGGAAAATATTACAAAGTGAAAGGACCACTAGAAATATCAATCTCGAATCCAGAGTCATCCGGTCCTGTTCTCCCTACAGACTCTGGTTGCACGGTCAGCATTACAGCTTCCCATTGGATAATGCACGAACGCATAGAACATGGAACATAACGTAGACGTATCTGTGGAGATCCTGCATGTGACCCGACGTCACACAGGTCTTAGGGACGCGTTTGAGATGTGACGTCGTCTGTTTGTATTATTGCGATTAATTTTCAATTATGACGTTATGTCGGTGTTGTTGTTGTTTGACATTTCGCAAAGGATCACGGGACCAAGAATCTTGGAAAATCGAACGACCGTGTTACCAGGGGTCAGATGAAGTGCGACCATTTTTCTGCGACGGAAGTGACCCCTGGTGGCGAGGTTGTAGAAATATGAAACTGGAATAACCTACGAACAGAGATGGATTGTGTATGTTGAATTGCAGTTGTGTATACAATTACAGTGGTTTACCTGCAATTAGTAACTAAAAAAATCTTTCTTATCAGCTGTGTAATGAGATAGGACTGTCACCCAGATCTTGTACGTCAACTATTTACCCCACCTTCAGGAAGTTTGTTCTTGATACATGTATGTCCTACATGTAAACTGTGGCAACAAAGCTTAAGGGTACCACCATTTCCTGCTACATCCATGTTGCGTTTGATGGACTGAAAATTACACTTGTTCATGGACTGTTTTATTAAAGTATTTGGTTTAATGTGTTTACATTAGAGTAGAATGGCGCCAGAATCATCCATTGTTAACTTGTTGGTTTGACATCTTATTCTCCAATGCACTGATATTTCAGGATCAAAGAACTGTATACCAATCTGAATGTAAATATATATTGAACATTTTACCACTGACTTTTCTTTTGTATAAACTAACATAAGTTGAATATAATAATCTTCCGTTACTTTCCACTCCATTTCCGCCTGTAATCCAGTTAATTTTTTATGCAGAAAAGGGCACGGAAACTGGATAGAAACCCGCTCTGTTTCTATTGCGGAAACCAAGAGAGTGTTACAGTTTTCAGCCAGTTTCAATCCTGTTTCCGGCCCACTTTCCACATAATTGCCGCTGCGGAATCTTGGCGGAAACAGCTTGGGAACTGTAACTCGTCCACTATTCCGCACCTCCGGAATCCTGGGTTCCGCTCAGTTTCCGCTTGGCTTGCTCCATGGTTTCCGCCCAGTTTCTGTCTTGTTTCTGTCCAGTTTACAATTTGGAAACTTAGTCGGAAAGTAGGCGGAAACTGGTTGGAAACCTTTTAAGAACGGTCTGTTTCCAACCTGTTTCCGCTTATTTTCCGCACAGCTGTATTTGGATTTTTCATATTTCCAACCAGTTTCCGCGCTGTTTCCAGTGCGGAAACCAGCAGAGTGTTACAGTTTCCAACCGGTTTCAATCCTGTTTCCGGCCCAGATTCCGCATAATTTCCGCTGCGGAATCTTGGCGGAAACAGCTTGGAAACTGTAACACGTCCACTATTCCGCACCTCCGGAATCTTGGGTTCCGCTCAGTTTCCGCTTGGCTTGCTCCATGGTTTCCGCCCAGTTTCTGTCTTGTTTCTGTCCAGTTTACAATTTGGAAACTTAGTCGGAAAGTAGGCGGAAACTGGTTGGAAACCTTTTAAGGACGGTCTGTTTCCAACCTGTTTCCGTTTATTTTCCGTACAGCTGTATTTGGATTTTTCATATTTCCAGCCAGTTTCCGCGCTGTTTCCAGTGCGGAAACCAGCAGAGTGTTACAGTTTCCAACCGGTTTCAATCCTGTTTCCGGCCCAGTTTCCGCATAATTTCCGCTGTGGAATCTTGGCGGAAACAGCTTGGAAACTGTAACACGTCCACTATTCCGCACCTCCGGAATCCTGGGTTCCGCTCAGTTTCCGCTTGGCTTGCTCCATGGTTTCCGCCTAGTTTCTGTCCAGTTTACAAATTGGAAACTTGGTCGGAAAATAGGCGGAAACTGGTTGGAAACCTTTTAAGGACGGTCTGTTTCCAACCTGTTTCCGTTTATTTTCCGCACAGCTGTATTTGGATTTTTCATATTTCCAGCCAGTTTCCGCGCTGTTTCCAGTGCGGAAACCAGCAGAGTGTTACAGTTTCCAGCCGGTTTCAATCCTGTTTCCGGCCCAGATTCCGCATAATTTCCGCTGTGGAATCTTGGCGGAAACAGCTTGGAAACTGTAACACGTCCACTAATCCGCACCTCCGGAATCCTGGGTTCCGCTCAGTTTCCGCTTGGCATCCTCCATGGTTTCCGCCTAGTTTCTGTCTTGTTTCTGTCCAGTTTACAAATTGGAAACTTGGTCGGAAAGTAGGCGGAAACTGGTTGGAAACCTTTTAAGGACGGTCTGTTTCCAACCTGTTTCCGCTTATTTTCCGCACAGCTGTATTTGGATTTTTCATATTTCCAGCCAGTTTCCGCGCTGTTTCCAGTGCGGAAACCAGCAGAGTGTTACAGTTTCCAACCGGTTTCAATCCTGTTTCCGGCTCAGATTCCGCATAATTTCCGCTGCGGAATCTTGGCGGAAACAGCTTGGAAAGTGTAACACGTTCACTATTCCGTACCTCCGGAATCCTGGGTTCCGCTCAGTTTCCGCTTGGGGTGCTCCATGGTTTCCGTGCAGTTTCCATCTTGTATCTGTCCAGTTTACAATTTGGAAACTATGCGGAAACTGAGCGGAAACTGGATGGAATCCGGTTGTTTCCACCCAGTTTCCGCCCTGTTTCCGAATTCGGAAACTGGCACATTTCACCCAGTGTATAAAAGTACGAACATTGTATTTTGGTGAATGCCAGTCATGTGCTACACTTCAGATCAGCTTAAACTTCCAATTAGTGAACAGTGTTTACGCGCCGTTAGCGCGCCAACATGCTGG